>JAUMHR010000050.1:5599910-5616570 GCA_032361145.1 Enteromius fasciolatus
ATATATTAAATATAATTAGAATATAAACATATCATTTCATATGTATGTAAATATTTCCAAAATATATACTCTATGTATATACATATATTTTAGTGCTGTCAATCGATTAAAAACATACTAACTAATCAAATATTTTTCTGAAATTAATCTTGATTAATTCCAACTAACAGTAATGTTTTTAAATATACTTTTATATTGCAATAATTTTGCATTCAAAAATTAATATAATGTACAAAAAAACAGAAAGACAGTACAATTTTTAATATTTGTATAATTGCATCTTTTTTGTGACCGGAAGCCAGCATTCCTCTGATGTCGCTGGAATTGTTTTTTCCCCTAGTAGCTATTTAATCATTGAATAGCCATTCAACATTATATCTCATTAAACCAAACAATCTTCACATAAATCCATCATAATACCAATACTGATTTCTAAATAAAATTAACCACTGACCTCAACATTACAGTATACTGTAATCGAGAGACTTAAAAAAAAAAAACTTCTAATTTAAGTGAACCCATTATAATAAATGTCATATTTACTCTTTTCACCTGTTCTGACCCACTTCAGGTCAGGTGTGTTAGGTGAGTGAGACAGCGTTGGGCTGCTCCGGAACATTTCAAAAACATGTTCTTAAATATATTACATGCTTGCACGGTTTTAAGGCAGTTTTAATCGTCTTTTTGGAAGCTTCATCATTTTCACATGCAGCAATTTCATCACAGAATGCTATCAAACAAGAAATAATTTAGATGATGCTGTCAAACGACACAAACATAATTCTGCATGTTATTAGTGGACCAACAAATAAAAGTTTAAAAATTTGTTTATATTCAATTTCAAGTTAACTGTTCACAGGACAAGAAATTTAGAGAGGGAACAGTCTGTTTTGTTGTGAAGTCATGAGCATGATGTAATCTTGTAATAGTTATAAAAATGGTAATCGGTGAAAGAACTCACCACTTTGAGCTCTGGTACAGCGCGACTGAGCGTCCACTCCTGACTGTTGACAAAGGCATCTGTAACAGAGAAAGAGAGGGATCATTACAAAAGTGGTCATGCCTGTCGGTTCAGTCTCATTTACAGAACAGTTCTAGATGAGCGACTCACTGATCAATACAAACAGCAGAGAAAAAGACACAGTCAAACAGACAAAGTTCCATTTCATTGTTAAAGTATCTACAACTCTAAAACGACACTACAAACAAAACGTGTTTGTGTTCATTTTAGGTCTTTTCAGCAGTGTGGATGATCAAATATGTGTTAATTAGAGCCCACGCTGCCTAAACACAGCCCCCATGCTCAGCCGCACAACACATTTTACACTGCAATGGAACAATAGTGGCTGCAGGTGCACTGTGGGCTCAAACGCTCAGAGGACTTCTAAGAGAGCAGCAAATAAGCCTGCAAATCCATGACTCCAGAAGAGCTGTTAAGTTTAAGGTGAGTGATAGATCATGCTCTATTATCAAAGGAAATGCCTATAATAATAAATGTTTAGTTTTAAAAACTTAGTGAACTTAGTAAAAAAAAAAAGAAGTGTAATATGGACTAAAATATATTTTGAATGGAGAATTTTTTTGTGCAGGTCAAGTAACCTTATTTATATAGCGCTTATAACAATATACATTGTCAAAGCAGCTTTACAGTATAACATAGTGTGTCAATATTGCAAAAGGACAATGTTAAACACTAAATTGTCAGTTAAAGGCAGCTCATGATTGATTTCAGTGATCTCATCACCCAGCTCAGTTCAGTTTAAATAGTACCTGTGCAATCTATCAAACTTCAACTTTGTCTTTCAGCAACAAACGGTGACACCTCCAGCCTACAAGCTGGAGAAAATTTATAGCCAAAAATTCCTGTGATGTGTTCCAGCCTTAAAACCGCACATTAAATTAAATGGAGCATCATTTGTACCTAATTTGGACTATCTTCATAGGCTGCAACTCTGAGAACCACACAAATGGCCCTCCAGAGTCTCAAAGTCTGATTTTGAGTAAAATTTAAAAATTAAAAAGTGGGTGATATGATGAAATATGATGTCTTAAATGTTGCTTGTGTATGAAAATTATTAGATTTTGGGACCCTCCTTTATTCTTTTTTTATGTCCATGCACAAAGCAATGCATGCATTGCCTCTATCTTCTCCTCACTGATGTCAGATAACAGCAGTCTATAATTTCTCAAGAGACCCATACTAAACACACGCTAATGCTAACATATATGCATAACCCTTGGGGATTGCCACCATTGCCACTTTTTGAAAGACTAGCAGATGAAGAATAGAAAGGAAACAAGAGCCTTTGGGGGTTGCTTCATATATTCCATAGGGTGACCCTGAGAAGGCCACAGTGTCTGAGATCTGAGGAAGGTTAACACAATCTGCTACCCACAGAGACAGCACATATAAAAACCGACTGGGTAATAAAGAAACAAAATAAGAATTGCCTGAACAACTGATGCAGTAATCCCATATAAATCATATTGTTTGGAAAAACCTGACTGATTTGAGACCTCTGATCTGTTTTCTCTATTAGGCGTTTCATGCGCAGATGGAACCAATCAACACAGCGCTATGACAGCTGTCTGTGATGCTGCGACTCATTCAAAATGACAATCCGTAACATCACAGGAGACATGATGGGAGTGACAGATCGGTAACGAACCATTACAGCCACAGCCCTTGTCAATCTTGCTTCACCCCTTCAATTGAAATAGACTTGCAGGATTATTTTTCATTATGGAAGTCGATAGCATGCTTGATGGTGAAATTGCATCCTCGATAAAAACAGTGATGAAAGCCATTGCAAGAGCTTTAGTCTGAAGCTACTATTATACTTTAGTGCAATACTCTGAATGAAAACGTATTCTTGCAGAATATCTTTACAATTAAGGCAGTAAAGATGAAACTAAAACACCCAGTGATTATCCTTTGAGGAGAGACCATGCAGAGCCTGCTTCTCATGAGAACGCATGCATGTCTGGAGTTCAATGTCTGAATGATTGGTTCCAAACAACTGATATATTTTGCTTCGAAGAGCACCCAGTTGATTTAAACTTGTATGTTGAATTTTTGCAGTAAATAATTAATGGCTCATAGCACAAGGAGTGATAGACCTAGCATTAGACCAAAGCAATTCTGTTAATATTTAGTCATCTTTACATTAAATGGTTCAAGTGTCCCAATTATTTTCCTCATATGTGAAATATGTGAATATGGCCCACAATATGTAAGCAGGAAAACAGCAGGTGGACTAAAGCAGGGTGTCTGTGTGGCTTGTGGGAAGCTCATGTGTCTCTTATGCATTTGTTTATATGTGTATGTAGAGTAAGAGTCTCATTTTAGCGTTGATTCTTTGCAGCCAGTTTCCCATGGCCTGCTTGGACCCTCCACCCCCTCCCTGTGAGCTGACCGATTACAGAAGCGCACTTCCACCACCCACTCTGCGTGTCAGGCAGAAAACGACGATGTGGTGGAAAAAACAGAATAGTGAAATAAGATGAAAAAAATAAAAGGAAATTTACAATAGTTCTGCATAATGTTACCAGGGTCAGTGTTCTGGTGTCTGTGATGGCCTGACCCAGATCAGGTTCTTCTATTCTGCTCAGAATCCTTTGGATTCACCCTCATTTTAAGAACTTGCAGCTTTTAGAGAGTTCCCTGAATCATTAAAATCCCACACATCCACTGTAAGCATCCTGAGGGGACTTTGAGAACTAGGCCAGCACCAGTCCAAAATCGACACCATGAGGCTCCATCAAAGATTCAATTAGGATTTATAAAAGCGGAACTAACACGCAAAGCGCAATAATGAATGTGTCTATGGGTAGCTTGCAACAATTAACCGTTACACAGCGCTCAAAGGCGCACTTGGCGCAAGTCACAACTCCCAAGGACATCCATCATCATTTGGTCAGGATGTAAATCTCTCCCTGTCATGAAGGGCCTTTTCCTCTCCTACACAACAGCGAGAGTGTGTAATTCCTCTGAATGAGACGTCTGGTATGAGATCCGAGTTGCTTGATTATATCTGGTCTCATCTATATTCATTTGCAGCCAAACTCTTGACAGTCTTAAAAGTCTGATGCATTTTGCAGCTCATTCTGTCTAAGAACTGGCCTAATTAAGAACAGGAAGAGGTCCTCAGATTGGAGCTTGGCAAAAGCTCTTGCCATTTATGTGTGCAATTCGCATTAGGTTGCTTAACAGCATCTCCAGCACCGCTTTTCACATCAGCTGCAGCATGAATTTATGTTTGCAGTCAGTGTACAGCAACATGTCTTACTATTGAGTTGTTCCTTTGAGCTGCACAAAGTATGGTGTGACCAGTGTAGCCTACAGTATTTCACTGATATGACTTCTGATATGAGCTGCTTCTTTTAATCAATTGTTCAGAAGTCTCAAGAGTGTCTGACGAAACTGGAACAACCATTTACGCACCCTTACACAGTTCCAAAACTATGTAAACAAATGATTACAGTTTCAAGTATGTTTAGGTGCAGCCACATAAGTTAAAATTTCAGCAAAATTTTGCAGTAAAAAACTGAAATAATGACATTTCTACAATTTAGCAATAATAAATAAATAGTTTAATACAAAATAAATACATTTTAAGGCCCTATGAATTTTTCTTTTCTCTCCCAAATGACATTTCAGTCAAGTTCTGTGTTTTGCATTCTGGATTCTATTTTAATGATTGAATAAAATTTTAATAATCAATAACATCTAATTAGTTTTATTAGAATTAAATCTGAACATTAACTTAAATAGCAGTCTTCTTGTGCTTTAATATTTACTTTATGCCATTCTGCAGTATACTGTAAGTTCCATTTTTATATCTGGTGATTTTCTGCATCACGGAAATCACAAAAAAATAACGAATCACAAAAAAAAAACGATTCCCGCAAATCACAAAAAAAAAATTCTTGTTTGTGCAAACTCTATTAAAATGATTAGATTTCACTCAAGAAAATTAGCTTAGTAGTGGAAAATGTGATCTCACACACATCTTACAGTATGGACAAAAACATTTGTTCTTAGAAGTTCCACAGAAGAACGTTTTCCTTTAAGATCTTAGGCAGTCTCACAGTTGAGGGCGTTCTTTTTGAGCTTAACACTATTCTGCATCTGTCTGATTCAATACGAAACTGCAAAGTAAATGCTAACACGAGTTCAGGTCAAGACAGGCCATATTAGAATTGAAAATGAGGAACCGCCTCAGACAAAAAGACACACATAAGGCTTGCCCGGCTGGTTCGAGACCGTTATAAAGAGCACAATGAGAGGCAGCTACAGTAAGTGCATGTACAGCCTCAGTTCAATTCCATTAGCTCTGAATTCTGCCAGAAACATGACTTACTGCTGTACACTCTGATCATTTGATGGAGGATATTGGAGAACCACCCTCCTCCCTCCGTTTCACTGTCACTTTACATTCTTCATCTCGAGCTCTCTCATCTCATCTCATTCCCACCTCACCCCATCGTTCCCTCCAGACACTGAGAACAGCATGTTTCATCTCCTCATTCACTGCAGCTCCCAAAATAGCTTGATGAACACAAAGCCGCGTTTCCCAGCAGTTTTTGTGAAGACACACACACACTAAGAGACACATGCCACACTAGCTCAAATTACTAAGCTTCGCTTTGTCTCCAATTCCAACTATTAACCATCATCTTTAATAGGGTTGGGTACTGTTTAAATTTATTCATTGCCGTTCTGCTTACCTAACCCCACTCCAATGCTTTAAAAAAAAAGTCAACAATTTGGATATCTGTCTTTTTGCAAAACAATTATTTGCTGCTGAAAACCACAAACAAAATCAGCTGGCTACATAAAACCTAGACTTGATTATGAGTTGAATGCAAAATAGGGCTGTATGATTATGGATGCATTGAGACTTTATAAAAATGGATGTAGTTCTCTCACAATTGTGAAGAAAATACTATACAACTAAAAATCTCCCTGTATTTATGAACGGGTTCAGTTTGATTCAATGACTCGCTCAAGATTTACTTGTTTCATTACTGGACGAATCAGTGTTTTGGAATGAATGATTCAGAGACGAATACATTTTATAGCCTCTTTTCGCCATCTAAAAATAAAGCATGTGCACACAGGACTTGATTTTTGATTTCCAACTCTAATCTTTAACAAAGAAACCAGTAAATAATTGTACTCCTGCATCATGTCTATGTTCATCTGACTGCTGATCACTGACCCTGACAGAGCAAATGGAAAAAATCCAGTCCGTCAGCCCCCCACTGCTCCTCTGACACACTGGGCTGCATTGTTGCCCCTCTGTTGGGCTGCACTTGGGCTACTGATGGCTCACCCCATGCGCCACTGCTCCCTGGACATCACTCTGAAACAGGATGTTGTTACAGCTGCTTCCTGTTTTTTTTTTAGGAGGGGCCTTAAGTTTCCATTTTTCCCAGTGATCCCAGTGCAGCAGGGTCTCTTTGGTACCAGTTCATTGACCTGCATGCTGAAGTCACTGCTCTGGCTGAATCAATATGCTGCCACACACGAATTGAACCAGTTCTCACTGATACACTAGGACCCGTTGGCGGTATGATCATGATAGTGACGTCCAAAGCGGTTCAAATGCTGATTCCTGGCAGAAAACAGATCAATCAACAGTGCTTGGCCTACTGTTAATTAAAAATAATAAAAACAAAAGTAGTAAATGGGCCCAACCTGACTAAGTAAAACAGACCATGTAATACTGCTCCATATAACTCCACTTAAATCCTGTGAAGAACAGCCTAAATTAAATCTGTTCATCATACAAAGGCATTGTGTTTTTATCAGAAGATTATTATGGGAGACTATTAAATATATCTTCATTTATTTTCTGGAGTGTAAAAGTCCACAATTAGTGTCCAATGTTTAATAAATACAAACTCATGTTGTGTCCAGTCATGCTTAAAATCATGAAAAAAGTGAGGTCGTATTTATTTTTTAACGTGGATTTTATTTTATTTTATTATGTTTATTATGTTATTATTATTAAGTGTGCAATGAATTTAGAACAACATTTGATTAATGAGCAAACAAACTAATCAATTGCATTAAACCTAGAAGATTCTTTTTAGCTGTTTCTGCCATTAATTATAAACTTACAAAAGGATCATCACTTTTAAATCGATTGTCTAAAACTATTTATTTTTAACTTCCTTAGTGTCAACCACATGCTATCCTGCCATGCACCAGGCTTCGTAAGATTCCTGACTCAGTAAGACATTCTTAATGAACATAAACCTGCTACACACATGTGCACATCACGTGCTGAGACAGCAGAAGAAAAGCTGAGTCTGTGTCCTAGATTTTACAAGCTACATAAGGTGAGCATGCAAGCTCCCTGCTTTAAACGTATCCATGCATACTGTGACAGTGGAAAGTCTATTACCCTTACACTGGGTGCCTTTCTGGGTGTCACCTCCGCAAAGACAGCAGGAGATAAGAGCGTTTAGCAGAATGTGTCTGCTCTTCATCAAAATGACAGAGAAAGAGAGAGAGGAAGAGGGTTGGAAAAGAAAAGACAAGGCAAGTTTAGTGATGGAATAAGCAGGGGTGACATTTCCACGTTGTGGTAGATAGATTATCCAGTGTAGCACAGTTAAACATGTGTTTTGTTATCCCGTCTGCCTCTGCTTGTCCAAAGCATGGCCTGTTCTTTCCCAGGCTTCAGCGCATACATATCAACACAGTATTCTCAAAACAGCCAAACAAGGTGTGTTTGTACCCGTGTCTTATAGTGTGGGACTGAGAGGGACACAAATCTGACACAATTCTGCTGACATATCCTCACATGTATTTCAAATCCTGCAAAACACACTCCCTGTGCAAGCAAAGGGGTCTGGCTGTTTTCAGGCTCTGCGTGATATCACTGCACCTGCTGCTGCCGTACCATGTCCAATGTTCAATAATCGTACCATAGTTCCTAGCCATGTCAGCATAGAAAACTTTGCTGTTTTCCATCGGGCTGAGTACACCATGTAACTACAGAAAGTCAAGTTTTAAATAGGAAAATATCAAATATTTGATCATTTTTAAAAGATATGCTTCTGGTTTAATCAGATTCAATGATCTAAGCTATGAGAGATCGGCTAAATGGATTGAAAAACGGTAAAACTCAACTTTTTAACTCTGGGGGAAGTTGGAGAATGAGCCTATTTTTTGCATTTTTTCCCATCTTTGACAAATACAAAACGTGTGAATGTGTGTCAGCAATTTTGTTGCTTAGCACTGGTTTTATATGCTTTAGGCTGGTTCTGTGCACACATTTTAACTAGCATGATACAAATAAATTACTGTACGGAATTAGAAGATTTAATAATACAAAAAGGAATTGAGTGAATTTTTACTGGAGTTTCCGCAAATAAAAAAAAATACAGTATTCTGCATCATGTACCCATATGCATTACACAATAATGCATTAAGGAAGAAAACCCAAGGAGTCACAATTGTGGGACACAACATAATCTCTGTTTTAAATATATCTCATGTACAGCCACAGTAGACAAGATTCGCTGACTGAAACCAACAAGGAACTGATGTGGTTACACGGCATGAAAGCCACAGACTTGCCTCTTTTTGGTTAATATAGACACTTATCTTATTTCTATTTCTGGGTCAAAGTATACATACAGATAAACAGCCTATAGACAACTATAAACAATCTCCTTTTGAAGGCTGCACAGTCGGTGTACAGCCAAGAATCGCTGTTGTTACAGTGAATGGGAGAAATTAGAAAGCTCTAGATTGCAATATCTTTCGAAAACACCCACTTTTTAATTCAAAGAACCAACTGCCAATAATAAAAACCAATAATTTAACTCAATCTTTACTGTACTTGCATGACTGGAAATAGCTGAATGAATATGTTCCCAAGATGCCCCCTGAGTGAACTTTGATCATGACCAAAGATTCTGACATACGCTTTACAGACATTTGCAATGAACATCTGCAATGAAGGTTTAGTAGGTTTGCAATGGAAGGTACTTGTGCAGAAATGTGGGGTTAAACAAATGTACGGAACGTAAACATAATGTGTTTCCCACTTCCTGTGCAGCGTTTACATTCTCTTTATAGACTTCCCTCCCTTTGCGTCTGTGATGTGGTCCGCTGAAAACATGGCAGCACCACTGTAAGGGAAAAAGAGAAGGAAAAACAGCCATATTGCCATATTTCTGTCTCTGTCTGCCTGCGCCGCTGGCACAGTTTCTGCAGCTCTCCTTCCGCTTTTTTCTTTCCCTTGCTGCTGCTATTATTATACTGCGGCCACCTTTGAGTCAGCGCTGTCAAGGAGAACAGACGATACAGAACACTAGAAGAAATGTACACAGACTCAGGACAAAAGCAGCTAAGAACAAACATAAGGAAATCATTTTAAGCTTATCTGAATTCCAAATGCTAAATGCAAATATGAACTGGCTCCACCTCTGCAAGAGTTGCGTTGACCGTGATCTCTCGAGTATGCCGCTACATGTGTACTCTAGACGTTTTCTTGTTGAAGTACCACAGAAAAGTTCCCAGTGGCAATTCTTTATGTATAAACGAAACTTAGGACACAGATTTTAACAACTTACATCAGCAGACTGGGAAAAAGTTGGCTGTGCAGCCTAAAAAGAGGATGTTAGCAGAATTTGGGAACTATCCAAGCTTACCTGTCAAGATGGAGCTCAACATCTTGTACAGTATCTCAAGAGCTTTCTAACAATCCTCCTTGTGGTTATTCCTGTTACTATATTGGCTGAAAAAGCGAGTCAATTCCCTGCTAAGGGGTTTACTACAGGTAGTCCCACCCTAAAATTCACGTCATTTGTTAAGCCAGAACATGTCAGACTCCTTCAGAATGTGTTGAGTGTTTACACTCTTTGTGTAAACCTAAAGAATGACCTAAAGGGTTTACACAGACGAATTCTGTGCCCTGTCACTGTCATGTTACTCTAAAACGAAAACACATCTACAAAACACAAATGAAGACATTTTTAAAGGAAGATTTTAGCCCCTCCACAAAAAGTCCATTCCTTAAAAAATCTTCTAGCCTCAAAAATTGTGTAAAGATAAATGTAAAGGTAATCCATACTGAGCTATGGTTCTGTCCTTCTGAGACAAAGTGCTCTGTATGATAACAGTATTTTTTTTTTCAACATAAAAACACTGACTCATGCATATCTAAAATGATAAAACTGACTTGTTTGACACGCCAGAACCAACCTCACGAGTTCCTGCGGAAGCTCAAACATTTGCGTGACACACAAGAACAAATCTCATTGGCTTTCACACATCAATCCTGCACATTTCCAACTTTATATTTATTTTCAAATATTTTAATATTAAATTTTTTTATTTAATTTATTTTGTTTTTTATTTAAATTTACATTCAGTTTCTTAAATGCACTCTTAATAATAATGGTGCTACACAATGCCATAGATAGAAGAACCTTTTTTGTCTAAATGGTCCCCTGAAGAACCTTTCTGTTTTACAAAAAGGTTTTGTGGCAAAAGAGATTCTTCAGATTACAAAAAGGTATGAAATTGATGGTTCTTTAAAGAATCTTTCACTGAATGTTTCTTTGTGGAACCAAAAATGATTCTTATAAAACAGGTTAAATGTACATATTTTGCAACCACAACTGCTTCTGGGGAATTACGTTGTTTGGCAAAAGAATAATGTTTGTAGTAATATCATTACACTTAATTTGCTCTGTTTTATTTTGTAAAACCTTACTACAAATATATAAATGACTGCTTTATAAAAGCAATAGGTTCCTCAAAGCCATTGTTTACAGCTATGGTGGTTTTTAAGCACTCTGCTTCACGTTTGGCTTTTTGGGGCTGATTGCTTTATTCTATGGCATCTACATAAAGAACATAATTTTTTAAAAAGTGTGTTCGGTTTTCTTTTCAATTAAAAGAAAATAACCACAACCGCATTACGTGCCAAAAATGTTGTATTTAAACCTGTTTTGTAATGTAATAAAATATCAACGCCGCATACCAAACAACTTATAACGTCACATGTCTATCATGCATCTTGGTGATCATATCGGCTCACCACTTTGAGATCACATATTCGTTCAATTTGTTTTCTGTTTACAAACCTGGGGAACGACTGGAGCCAGACAAGGAAATTTACTCTAAATGTGTTTCATGTTTTTGCACACAAGAAGTCAGAGACTGCCGGAATGAAACCCGCACAAGTCATACTTTAGAGGAGGTCAAACATCTTAATACGTCCATACGTTTTCATAGAGCTTCAGAGTCATGCACAATCACGTTTCAGTCCTAATTAGACCCTCCAGCACAAGAATGCAGCTTCTCTCTCCTAACCTTACGGGGAGGAAAAAGCCACCCACGTTTAACGCACCACTACTTGCAGGAAAGACTATTATCATAGTTACAGTCAAGATATCATTACAGCTGACACAGTCAGTGTGCCGTTATTACAGAAGATCTGATGAGCGTTCGATAAACGAGGCACACGCAAAACGCTTCTCCACCCCTCATTGTTTTGACTAAAAGCAAGACAATGGATGAAACACCAGCAACAGTGACAGAACGACAATGGGAGCGTGCGCAAGCAAGATGCACAAAACAAACCCGTCAGCCTTGTAAACGCAGTTGGACCGTCCTCATAACTAGAACGATCTGGAAACAACATTCCTTACAGAGGGATCGAACCGTTCGCTGCATGCTGCAATTCACACTGCAATTAAGCTGTCAAGCAGAGTGCTATTTAACACAACAAGATCAAAAGGATTTCCTGGACAAAACAAAGAAAATAGGAAAACGTAATGAGACACAGCAGTGTTATGAAGGGTTTAGCAGCTGTAAGTGTCCATAATCAAACCCAACACTTGTGGAGCTCACAACAATGCAGACTGCATAGGCTCCACCGCAATGTCAGGAAACAAACACAAGCGGGTTAAGAAAAGACAGCAAGGACACTTGGCAGCCTCCAAGCAACCCACTGCGGTGTTGCAGCTCAAAAACAAAGACGACCGCAGGTCTAATGCGCCACTGGGGTTCACACAATAGCGGTCCAACTCAGCGGTGTGCTGTTTCCACAGAGGTGTTGTTGACTTGCAGGCCTTTGGATCAGACCACACACACACATAAACTTTCATCGCTGTATCATTTAAACCACCAGAAACATTGCCATGAGGTTTTGGTCCCTCGTCGGCCAAAACCATTAATTGAAAAAATAATCAAGATTGCAATTACGATTTTAATCATGAAAAGAGTGGAACACAGGGCTCCATTAAAGTCTACATTAGCTGCTTTATTGTTTTCTATTTACATTTAAACATTTGTTCAATGCAAAGTTTGGGGTCAAGATCAAAACAATCGCGATATTTTTCATAAAGGGTTTGTTAAATTGACAATTATAATGCAAATCAGCATATTGGACTGACTTGGATGACACTAAAGCTTTTTCTAATACATTTTTTTAAATTATATTAGTGATATTACTGTATTTTATATAATAAACGCAACCTCAGTTCAAAAACATAAAACACATAAATACATTTTTGAATAGTGCTACCCGTAGGAATGAAATCGATCACAATTGAATCAAAAATCATCCATAATGACAGTCCAACATAAACCAATTAATACTGTACATGTGCCTTTTTGACAAGATGAGAACGTGTCGTAAACAAGAAACGCCATTGATTAGGGTCAGGTAAACATGAACCAAGAATACTTCGGAGGACTTGTCACTACTATTACTTTTTGAAGATGAAAAAAGAAAGAGACAACCATTTAAACAAAGCAGGAAATCATTGTACTGGATTTCCAAAAAGCACAAGCAGCCCGCCTCGGTGAGATTTATATCACTGCAAAAGTCCTCCATTCTCACTGATTTAAACGGAGTTTCTAAATTGATCGACTTTGCCATATAATAACTGACAGCTACAGTTTGTACAAATTGCGCAAAACTATTACAAAAGTCCATAGGCACCTGATCTGACAATATATAATATGCTTACATGTGCTCCTGTGTGCCATCACTCGTTGATGAGAGCATTAATACAAACCACAGTCATGGCAGGAATCTGAGAGGGTGGTGGGAAGGTCTGTAAGCAGGGCCAAGATGCCAGGCGCCATTTCCGCGCCAGCCTGCGGTGTCTAATGGCAAGACGAAAGCTAAATGAGCAGAAGACGACACTAATGAAGCGAGATGAAAGTGTACAAAAAACATGAAGTTGTGTAATATGTAACTACACCAATATGTGACGATGTAAAATGTAGTGTCCTTTTCTTCATTTTAGGCCCAGAAAACAACAATGCCTACAGGGTCTAAAACAAAGCAGAGCAGCCGTGGCATTAATCATCAAGAACAGACACACTGCTGTCAAGAACAATCACACTCCCAGGGACTGAAGGAACAGATTGTTTGTAAAAGTGCCATTATCCCTGCCTATTTTTTTTTTTTTCCCTGAGCGAGGTGAAGAGGTGAGGGGCGGGGGGTACAAGACGGGGTTTTCCAAGAAATGCAACAATGGCAACCTGACACATCGTCAGACGCCACACTTAAACACAGAGCGCCTCTCTTCCTCGTCTCAGAGACGGCTTCACCTTCAATCCGTCAGGACAAAACAGGTGGAGGAGTATGACTATGATCCGACACATAAGAACCTCATCAGATGTAGTAGGTCATCCAGATATCGTTCACCTTAAGTATATGAATACTGCATATACACACATGGATCAGTGATAAATAAGAATTATGAATACTATTATATAGAAAAAGAAAATTGTTGCAAAAACCCTAGATTTTGTTTTGAAATGTTCGTTTTGTACAATTTATATCCATTACCGTCTTATAAAATTTTTATATTTTATATTAATATTTAAATGATCAGATATTATAAATACATTGACACAACATGATTTTGTTTTGTCAGATAAAAGGATTTGCAAATATTAATAAGGGTTACACTTTATTTTAAGGTGTCCTTAAAATGTAATTATACATTTACGTACTGAGTAAAATTAATCAACTACATGTACTTACTATATGGTTATGTTTAGAATTAGGGTTTGCTTTAGGTTACGTGCATGTAATTATGTATAATCTGTGTTAAAATGCTTGTCAAAACACACATTTTGTTAAAAAAAGAAAAATTAAAATGGCAAAATATTATAAGGTCAGGCCAGGTGTATCAGCCTGAAATGTGAAATTATGCCCTCAAAAAAAAAAATCTAAATGGATTTTAGTTACAAAAAGACAGAATGTACTCATTATCTGCATTTTTAACACATTTTTTAAATAAATGAACATATAGGACCAAAACTCACATGCGTCACATTTGCTCGACAAACTGCTTTTTACATACTATACATTACGTTTTTTAAGTACCACACATAGTTATCCATATACTCATAGATACTTTACATATTTAGATGTATGGATAAAGAAACAAGTTTTACCAATTGCACAATAACGAAACCGAAAACGGGATAAATGTGAGTCGAGAAAGTATCCCAACAGCAGGTTGAGCGATGACAGACCCCTGCTGAGGTCTCAGGCCAAACCTCGACTCACAAATGGATGAAATAATTATACGAAACCTTAAATGCTCTGTGTGCTGAGAAACATTATCAATTTTACTGCACGCTGCATACATAATGAGATGCGTATACACACACGCTCGCATTATGTGGGTGAGGGTCGGGCCCCATATCCTGAGGGCAGCTCATGCTTCAGAAGGCAGTGGGGGGAGGTGTGTGTGTGTCGGATGGTGGGTTAACGAGAGACTGACGATGACAAATAGTCACTGGCTTCTCATAAACGGCATCAAACCCATAACCACTCATTCATTCGTCCCCCTCTCCCTGTCAAACCCTGCAGGCTGCTATTCATTCCTCATTCTGCTCTCAGCGCAGGGGTTACAAGAGATCACTGCTGTTTATACATAAACGAAAACATCATTGAATACCCCAATAATAAACATCCACGACCATATGCAAATAAGCCCTTCTCCATGCATTCGCAGTGAAGCATCCCCCATATTAAACCCAATGAAGCTCTTCGAACAATGAGCCCACAAATTAGTTTCAATCAAAGTAATTAAGGCCAACTTTTGAGATGTTAGCAGTTTCACAGTCAAGATCCTGTTCACAGGAATAATGTTTTTTCTCTTCTGTGTGAGACTGGTGTCCAAGTAACTCGTCTGACAGGTTATTTTACATACAGACTCCAAGATAAACATCAGAACATTTGGGGAAAGCCCTCAACAACTCGCAATGCCCTGTAAACCGGTAATGTGTTCTTTTTATGGTCCATAAAAATGAAAGAAATATCTAAAAACTAGACATTTCTGTTCAAAATGTGTTGATAAATAACATACAACATCAAATGGAGGATGAAACCACTACGAATATTCATGTTTCCTTAATAAGCCCCGCCTTACACACATGCGCCACACGCTACAGTTCCGGCTGACTTCTTGTTTCACAGCGTCTGCCGAATGCGAGACTTATTGCCATGAGAAGCTTTCATCAGTTAGCCGCCTGCAGCCGTTGATCTGGCCTATTGTCAGCTAAACAATACCCAAACAAACAGGGGATAACACCAGCATCAAGAGTCACTCCGCAGCACCAAGAGAAGGGACACAGGGCGATCCTTCAGTTAATTGTAAGAGCCCCGACCAGAAAGGAAATGGTCACGGGTCACTGAAACTGCACTGGAACACCCTCCAGAATAACCCCATCCCCCACAATTCTGTTATCGTGTCGCATCATTATCTGAGTGTGGGATGTCTTTTTTTTTTTCGGATGCTTGGCAAAATTCAGGCGGTGGATTTATAAATGTTTATGAATTCCTCCTCATCAATCAGTCACACTGACTGTTTGCATTCACCAGCTGTTTGCTATCAATTGTGGTGTGTGGTTTTGCGCATGCTGTTGATTGACAGCTCATGAAGGGGAACCAGGGTAGGAAGCCAGCTGTATCTAAAATCACAGCAACACAGAAGAACCCTTTCATTGGTTGCCCTTGCAAGCCTTGTTGACCACCAAGATCAGAAAGCTGCAACAATCGGGAATAATATTGCCCTGCACTTTATTTCTATTGTTTAAATCTCTTAAAACCTTTCTAGGCCTGTCTAGTTTTTTTAGCACGGGTTTAGTACATCTGTGGAGACCGTAGAGACCTAAAGTAGGTGTCAGATATCTATATTTGCAGTCTCAGAGGCAAGTATTGTTTAATGTGTACCTATGAGTGGGTGTACAATGTGTGAGTTTCTATAAGTGAATAGTTGGGAGCCAGTTTATCTAATTATCATAAAGAAGCAGCGATACACACCATAACTGTATGGCCAGGTAAATTCCATTGGAAATCACGTTAACCTTTGAGCTATTATTGGCAATCGAAAAACATTGGAGTCTGTAAACTGCTGTAAAATGCTGAACTGTCTCAAACCAAAGACACTAAATTGGAAACAACCTTGATTTCAGCAAGATTGAGATCTATCTGATCCTCTATAGACAGCTCATGTGACATCAGTGGCTCAACCATTCTTCCTTGAGTGACGTCTTCTGACATTCTGAAGATTACTTAAGAACGTACACTATATTACCAAAAGTTTTCGCTCACCCATTCAAATGATCAGAATCAGGTGTGCTAATCACTTGGCC
>JAUMHR010000050.1:5679958-5690755 GCA_032361145.1 Enteromius fasciolatus
GTTAAAAGCATAGTTTCTTGTTAGTAAGATGTATAGGCTTTAATAAATATGCTCTTGGACACAATTTATCTATCTTTATCTATCTATCTTTATCTTACATGCTATCTAAATATAAAATGAGTTTTAGTTATGTATTTTTCCACTTCCATTCTAAATGCTGTTTTGAAAATGTGCTTAAAGGGCTAAAGGAACCCCGGAGAATGGCGTAAGAAGGAACCCGCGATGATTCAAAGATCAAATAAAGCAAAATGACAGTGAACAAAAATAATAAATTAGTCAATTTGTCATGTTTAATAACGCAGCATCTTGGAGATCTCTAATCAGTTTAATAGCAGAAGTTATTCCTCCCTATCAGTTAGAACAGAACATTCAGTTAATGCTTTTTTTATGAGGTTCAATGTGTTTTTAGCTTAGTGGGTATATTAGAAACAACAGGAATTAAAAAAAACTGTTCTTTACAAGCCCACTTGACCAAAAAGAAAAAAGGTTATATTTATGGATTACAAAATCAAATTATCTTTTGTCTGAAGAAGCTTCCAAGATGATTTCATTTAACATAGCTCTACACAATTATGGATCCAAATTTTCAAATTTAACACATTAAACGTAATCATTTATTAATTTCAAAATTCTTATCTATATTCATAAATTTCATAACCAGATTTAAAAAATAGTGTCTTTGAAGGCTTCTCAAAAGTAATTTTCCATCAAACTTCTAGGAAGAAGCAATAAATCTTTTTCTCAGTATAGTGTTGGTTTCTTACTCATTACTTTAACAAAGAATATTTGTTTTCAACGAGCACTTAATGCATTTTAAAGTAGACACTTCAATCTTTCTATAGATATATTTCTCATGTCTGTGTGTCATGTTTTCGCGGAGTTATAGTTCATTTTAGTAACGGCTTTTAAAAACTGTTCGCGGAGAGAACAAAGAAAAATCACGCACACTTTTTATTTTCCTTATTTTTAAAAAGCACACACTTTTGTTGTTACTGAAAGTGAATTAAAAAAAAGTAGACATTTAACAGATTCGAATGGTATATAACACTTACTTGTGTGACCAAAATCAACAGAGCTATATTAGTGTCTTTTACATTGATAAGAAAAAAAGACCCAAATCACACCGGCGTGACGGCCGACCTCAGAGGGTTAATGATCAAAAACACTGAATAAAAAAATTTTTAAAAAACACCCGAAGAACAACTGAATTAACTGACAGGGTCTAAAAAGCTGTCAGCGCAATTATTTGATGAATAGAGTGTTTGAAGAATACAGCATTTACTGAAAACAAACAGAAGCACATCCTTCACTTAAAACTTCAGCTGTTTCAAAACATAAAAAGTTCTATGATGATTGCAAATGGTAGCATATAATGTAAATGTAGTATATAATGTCTTATTCGGGTCACTTCCTCTACAGTCACAGGGGATTCTGGCTGCAGTGGTGTCTGTTTGCAGCCGTCACAACATCCCTGATGACACACTCGCCCACAAAACACTGCACCACATCGACACCGCAAGATCTAAATCACTGACTTTCAAATGAGGTCATGTCAAAACAACATGTGAGTGACATCTGGGAAAGAAACGTACATTTACAACCATTTAAGTCCAATAAAAAGGAAAAGGAAAAGGGGACAAAGCAATTGTATCAGCATATGAGGTCATCCAACAGGTAGATCACATGATGTGGTATTACAAAGAGAACACATCTTTAGTTGTCTGGGTGAGCTGCTCTTCTGACAAGAGATACAAACCCAACCCATCAGGAGTGCTCAAGTATGCAGAGGACAAAATGACAACAAAGCCCTGTGTCTCTAAAGGGCATTACATCACCAGTGTCCCCATATTAGATTCATTGCGACGGTCTGGTATTTCCTCTTGATCTTCAGAGACAGTAGTGACACAAGGTTTCCACTTTTCTGGCAGGCAATCTAGATCTCAAACATCAGTGCAATTCAGCAAAAATTCGTTGCATTTCTGATACACAGGAACAAATCAGTAAAAATTCTTGATGATTGTGATTATTAAGGGTGTATTCCCACCAGGAAAGTCTGCTAGTTCACTTGCTTTGGTCTAGACCAAATCCTACGTTGAGTTTTATTTCACACTGCCTTTTCTGCAAGTGAACCAGAAATTGTAAACACAAGTGCTAAGGTCATTTATTCATTGGACAGAAATTGTCAAATGGGGAAAAACAGGAAGTGCAAAAACATGCTAATCAGATATTTTGTAGTGGAATTTTTACTCTTTTGCTGATGATAACGTAATATGAACAAACTTATGAGCACAATAGATTATGATGTTGTAAATACAACTTACAAAAAATCAAATCTATAGATATAAAATACTTAAAGCATATTAAAATATTAGCTTAAACATTTCACCTAGATAAATGTGTGCTATTAGCCACATAACCAATGGTTTGTTCAGAGAGTGGAAGCAGGCGTGCTTCAGGACATCAGTGGAAACTAATTAAATATGCTGTAACTGTTGTTCGTAAAGGTATAGTTGGGAACTCTAAAGGGTCTATTTTTATTTGTGTGCACTCACAATATCAAGAAAACATTGTGTTTTTAATAACGAAAACTAATAGGTTGCACTTGCCATCTCATTCTTGAACAGGAGCGCTTCTCAAAAATGAACCGAGACTCAGTGATTTCCTTCCAGACATGATATCTGCAGATAGCTTTGAATTACGACAAAATGAAATCTCTCACATCCAAAAACAAAAACGTATGGATATGAACCTGGTAAGAAAAGTGTCTTAAATTACCAAGTTTAATCTTAATGAAAAAAATACATTTTATTTTTTAATACTGTTCAGTATTGTTTGTATTATAGTGCAACCTACGAGTTAAAAATTTGTTTTGGTTTATTAAAAAAATATTTTTTAACATCAAGTCAAAATGCTTTTTCAAATGTAATCAATTAACAATTCATATTATATGTTTGCCTTTTTTGGGGAGCTGTCTACAAATGATCTGCATATTTTTAAAGATTTACACACAGTCATAAGGGGCTTCAAGTGTCATATCCATGACATAACTTCCTGTTTTATTGAATATTTTTTTCTTTTTAACAGTTGCACCACTTTATTTTTTTATGGAAGATACAATTTCTTTAAATATTATATAGTAAAGTGATTTTGGCGTATAGAGAAGTAGTTTTGTTATAATAATGAAAGATTACATAAAACTATTATTTACATACTATTTTAAGAATTGCCTTTTTATGCATTTCTGACCAAATTAATACAGCCACACACACACACACACACACAAAACACAAATTGTCAGGTCACTGACACAATTATAATTATGAGGTGCATGGAGTAGAGCACACACATAATTAACATACTTTTTCCTTTGTCTGCTGCAAGGTGGAACTAAAATTAGGTGATCACCATAACCACATCATACGTTAAAAACAAGAGGAACCAAGTGACTTCCATCTAGATGGCCTGCCGATGGTTTTCCCCACCAAACTGGATGAACAGGTGGATCCTCCCCCATCTCATAAGAATACATCAGTTTTAAACAATCCAACACAAGTGACTCTTTTAAATCAAAAATGTAACACCTGACACTTCCTTCAGTGTCAAATGTCCTCTGAGAACTAGGTTAGTCTATATGAGGAGGATGGGTTAAAAGAGTTTCCCATTACTGCTCAAACGGCCACAGAGTGAGAGGGGAATATTTTTCACTTCCAGTTTCACAAGGATATAGACAGAACAACTTGAGTGTTGCCTTAATGTCACAGCAGAAAAGATTGTTGCTCATTTCTGACTAATGCGATTCTGGATAATGTAGCAAATGACAGGGGAGTTACTCATTACATGTAACAACACTTGAAGATCTTGTCATTTAACCTGTCTTTTAAGTTCCCACATCTTGATCTTTCTGATTATCTGGCATCTGGTCTATTATCTGAGAAGAATGCAGTAACAAATGCAAGGCTCAAACAGAAATGAGACAACAATTCTGAATCACCCAACACATTTTTCAGAGGCCACGAGTGCACAGGTCTGCTGAAAGGACGACAATGTGGAGAGATAAAAGCAGTAAGAGAGGGATGAGGGTGTTGTTTTCGCTTTAGACTGGAAAGAACAAATCGCTATTCATCTGAGAACTTTTGCTCACTCACCACCCACACTGAGAAAGAGAATGATAAACCGAGGGAGTGAGAGGGAAAGAGATGGAGAGAGAGGCGATCTCGACTGAAGACTCTTTACAGCTTTGCCTGTGGCAATGTTTCATCTTTTTCTTTTGAAAGTGACTTAGAAGAGCTCAACTTCCTCTATAGCCTTCTACCACTGCCAAAGAAAAAAAAGGCCCTTGGGAATGACCCATCATGCTGCTGAGGTTTTGTCCCACTCACTGTTAGAAAACCCCAAATGACATATCTCAGTTCTGAAAGAAAATAAACACCTTGAAACAATATCTCTAACATAAAATCATATGTGAGCCAGTATATGTATACATATATATATACACATACACACTTTAAGCCCCTAAATATGCTATAAGTGAAATTAAAGATGAACTGGTGCTCATTGCAAACAAAATAAAGCTCAAATGAATTTTATTTGAAGGTCTCCTTAGTGGTTTATGGCTCCATCACCTTTGACATGATAATCTTTTTCGATTCATTTCTTCTGTACAATCTGTGGAGATTAGACGAAAGTAAAAACATGAACACACTGGAAAGCCGATTTTATAGCAGAAACTGTAGTTGTAATTTTAATTGAAAGCGACACTGGCACTATTTTGTCATGCTTAAAACACCGTAAAACTGGATGTTCAGGATGTTCGCTGACAGTATATCAACAACATATTCATTTTGAACTTCTTTTTAAATCTCGAGCAAAGAACAAACTAGAACTTTCCTGGAAACATACAGGGGCTTTTGCACCAGAGGAACGTTTTTTATAGTTCCTTAAACTATTACTGGAGGTACCCACTTTTTGGCGGGAACTAGAATCGCTTTAAGCTCAAGGAAATCATTTTGGGGGAACTAACTTAGCTTTTACTTCAGAGTAGAATCTAAAACAGTCCTATAAAAACTGCTAGCCACGCTGATTGGCCAAATGCATACTGGCTACCTGGCATTTTTAAAAAGCCATGTAAAAATATTTACTGCATGAAAATGGAAAACAGCGATACCTGCATTTAGCTACCTGTAGCCATGTGTTCTTTCCTCAGCCTTAAAGTTCCCCTATTATCCCTTTTCAAATACGATCTTTCATGCGGTGTGTCATGTAGCTGTATGTGAACAAACTATCTGCAAAGTTGTGTTTTTAATCAGCTGTTTTTAAAATGCACGGCAGTTGACGCACAGAGCCGTAGATCACTGACGAGCTACACAATATCATCTTCCGAATCGGAAGAGATTCATTTTCGATTTTGAACGAGAAATTGCGTAGCTCGTCAGTGATCTACGGCTCTGTGTATCAACTGCTGTGCATTTAAAAACAGCTGATTGAGATTTACCGTTAATCAAATAACCGGCTTTATTGACATCTACAGTAAGTTGTCATGAAACACAACAAAAACAGCTCCTATCACAGCATCACTGCTTGTAAATTGTACAATTGTAAATGCCGCAAATAAATACTTCACCATCGGCAGCTTCAGAGTTCCTGCTGCCGGTGCTAATGCAACCAGGATAACACCCGAGCGGGAAACTGGTTGTCTAGGAACCATAATGCTGACTAGTTCCTAAAACTGAGCTTGTGGAACTACACAACGCAAAAGATTCTTATCAGGGCCTTTAGAAGGGCTACCACTTCATCCTTCATCCACAACCAAATAAAAAAGACCCTTGGGACAGACCCATCATGCTACTGAACATTCACTGTTAGAGAATCATAATCCCAAAAGATGTAACATCTTGGTTTTGGGAAGAGCAAATAAACACCTAGAAAAATTCTGCTCCTGGATAAAAACTGTGTGGGAACCAATGAAGGTCAAGCAATCTGCCATCGACTTGCTTTCATAACTAGAAGAGACAGTTACTGCCCCTAATCTGCCACTTTATTGTTTGTGTTCAGAACCCTACTGAGCCATTTAATACAACTGTACTGGCAGCTTGTTAATCCCTGAACCCAGTCTAGACTTAGCAGGCTCTTCAGCATATGGCCTCTGCATATGTTGCCCCGTTCCTCTCTCCTGGCCTCAGTCTCTATGGCTGTGCTTCAGGGCCTTCTAATTAAATATAAACAGATATATGGTCTCCTTGCAGCCATTTCTCTGGTTAGCGTTCTACTGAACCAAATGCACAGTGCAACTTAAGCAGAATGCTGACCACAGAGGCTAACAGCTCTAAGAAATGCAAAAGAGATGGCCAAAATCTTAAATGCGTCAGACAGGCTGGCCATTAAAGCGGAGTGTGATGCAGCAGTAGGATGTGAGATGGAATTTTAAAGACGGACGCTTCTGGCATCCGGTGCAGAGCTCGGTTGCTGTCATACTGCGGGGTGACACATGCTCCTCCATGTGCAATTAACTAACTATACGGGGCTACTGCGACCATGTCTCCCTAATGGCGACATTAGACAGATTTGATGGGAGGGGCTGTGGTTTCCGACATCTGCATGATGCTGTGACCTTTCTTTTGGAGAGGGTATGTTGCATAGCACTGTTACCTTAGCACAATGACACCGGCCATTAGAGCTGCCAGACATTTCATAGCTAACAATGCCAAGAGGAGACCGGTCCTGCCTTGCAAAAATGGACATTATTAGTTGGAGGCTTTTGACAGAATTTTACTAGACACACAATGAGCTCAAAAATCAATTTTCTATATTTGGGCCGTTTCAGCTACATTTATTGCCAAAATAGGCAAACAGCAATTACAGGTCGAAGTGGAAAAAAATCTATATTTTATACTGTAGAATTTTAGCCTTTGACCAAAGAGGCACAGAGACACAGGCTCCTGTATTGCAATCAGATTGATCAATTTGTTTCCCTCAAAGAATGATATGCCATTTTTCCTCAATATAAATGAATGAATAAATAAATAAAATGATATTATCTTTTATTATATTTACATATATATAAACTTTACATTTTCCTTCAAGCCAGGAAAAGGGGGAAAAAAATGTATATGATAGAAAAAGTAGGAATAACGGTATGCCTACATGAAGTCCAGAGCATTGTGCCAACTCATTGCTCCAACAAATAAAATCAGTAGGAAATCAAACCAGCCCTCATTTACTTTAATAGGCTACATATTACTGTAAACTAAATTATTGTGCATAAGTCTTCTGAATTTTATCCAGCAGACACATACAAATCACAAAAATATTCTTTTCCATGCACAAGCCACACTATTCATTCTTATAAATGTCATGCCCTTTATGCAAGAAACAGGGAGGCTAAAGTGTCGGCCAGATGCGTGTCTCTGAGATCACAAACATGCTCTGCATAGAGAGCGATCTGCTTAGGCTCGAACCAACCCGCCCCTTATGTGTCAGCGGGCGTCTCGTGTAAAATTAAGCAAAATGACTACTGTGCACACCAGTGTAAAAGCTACACCAGTCTAATATCTGAAGACAGACTTGCTTCTGATCACAGGGTGTGTTAAGTATCGGTTTTCAGCTCAGATTTGCCATTTGTTAAACTGAGAGGTCAGCGAGATGTTACTGAACGTGCCATTTAATCCACAAAATACTTGCGCACAAACTCGATTTTACTGCAAACTGTTTTTGGGAATTCACTGCTAGTTATACGGGAATAGTAAAACACTGTTGTGCAGAAGTCAATCAATTTGTTTTGGCAACAACAAACCAAAAAAAACTATCAAGTTCTGCTTTTAGAATGCCAACATTGACTCACGGCCACAACTGCAACATAACATATTGATGACTTTAAATGATTTTAAGTAATCATACAGATTTTAACAGATTCACTATGAATTGATTCCACTAAGCAAGTAAGAAGTCTGGGTTGGTTTTCAGGAATTAGACAGGTCAGGGTCTGTAAAGGGGGTGTGTTGGTGGTAGTGACAGATTTGTCTCCTTAGTGTGCATGTCTCAGCAAGTCAAGAACCATTTTAAACACAGCCTACATTTTACTTTCATTGAAAAGGGGTCAAAGATTCGTACATTCACTCATCTCTGACAGAGACATGTCACTGACCACACACAGAGCCGAGAACCCACTCATTAGGAAAACATTCACTGCAATCGAGTGGAACACCGAGTTTTATCTCAACGCACAATGCAGCTTCTCATTTGCTATTATGTAACCTGCTGGTAAAACAGCCGGCAGACATTGCAAATAGCATTTGTGTGTAAAAAGCATATTGATTACCTCTTAATAACAGTATATTAAAACAAAGAGACAAAGCTATTAAAACCTTACATAACTGTGACAGCGACACCCTGCCAAAAGCTTCATGCAAACCATACATCAAAACTTCTACCTCTAATAGACTGAATGGAAGCTATGCTTGACACAAACATAACCATCAACAATTTCATATTACAGCATAAACCTTATTTAGAGTAGAGGACATTTTCATTTTTATGAATGACAACGAGGCTGTGATCAGCATGGGCCGATCAAAGGTTTGTACTGCTCTGTACTTGCGTGTCAATCAAAGACAACACAGCTATTGTTAGATATACTATACATCTATACCTAACACTTTTACATGACAAAAATGTGGCTGACTAAAATCAGAAAACATGTGTTTAAAGATTGACTCAAGCCTCTCACAGTTGCACTATGACTAAATCTGAAACCCTGAAAGTTCCCAAGGACAAGGAAACGGTTTAAGAACAAATATAAACAGAACTGAACTGTAACAACCAAAAAAACAATTGGAAAAAAGGATTTACTACCTTTCATCTTTAGAAGCCAAAGGTCCAAACTCTTTCTGAGATTCATAAGAGGCATACTCTTTTGAAGAGAAAGAACTAATAATCATCTTTTGGAGTGGCTTGATTTGTAATGCCATTACTCATTATGTAATATAATCCTAATTATGTATTTTTGTAAAATGACACTGGGAGTGGACACACATTTCAAATGCAGGTTTGTCGTCCCATCCCATGTTAACCATAGCAACCAGAGCTTCCGCCAAACTTGGCATTACTCACCACTGACATACAAACTAAATTGAAATAAACAAATACATGACAATAACATAAAAAGGGTTCAAACGCCCTTGATGCCCTTACCTTCAATGGCAATGACGTGCTCTCGGATCTGATTCTGCAGCAGCGGATCCTCCACACGCTCCAGCAGCTCGTAGATCGAGTAGATGTTCGGATGGACGGACTCGAACCTCTGGATCTCAGCTCTGATCGCGGCTGAGTTCGCCAGGTGCTGCTGATAATTCATGTTTGCAATATGATCTCCTCCAGTGGAACCCAATAGGCAATTACAGAAAGAGTGTTTGCAGATGATTTAGGGATACTGATATGCTGCAAACACCTAAACACAGGAGGGAGATCAGATGTCTACATGAGGTCTGTGGTCAGCTCCAACGATTTTGTTCAAAACAAAAAACTATAAATGTTCCCAAATGTACACTGGGTATGCGATCGCAGATGGCAGAACAACTTGTGAAAATGTTAAAGATTAACGTTAGGTATGAAATCACTTAACGCGAGACAAACTAACATCTAGCAGCGGCTTTGATATCAGTGCATGTGATATTGAAGTATATGTGTATAACAACAGAAGTCCAGACGCTGGAGGGAGATCTGCAGCTGTCCGGATCTGAAATCCCAGGACACAGTCATATGCCCCATGTCCTTATAAATACAGCATTTAAACACAGAAGCTTCCCTAAATCACCATGCATCGTCATTACGGACTATATCAGGCAAGAGAAGGCCACCTCGGGTCTACAGTCCGAGGCGAGAACAGTCCACATGGTCGCCTCCGGCTGTGTGCTTCATACTGCCAGGTGATAGCGGCAAAAAGGGCCGAGTCGAAGATTAGTAATTCAAATTCAAACTCGGCGAGAAACTAGTTCGCACAAACGAGCTGGACACGGTATGTCTGCTGTGTTCCAAGCACAGTCAACTCGCGCTCCGCTGTTGTTCACTTCGGCTCATGCTGACATTACAGCCGCTGAACTACTTTCTGCGGTTTCGATGCAAAACCACAAAACCATTGATGTAAGGTAACGTCAACCTCAACGAGATACCATCACCGGGGAGCTTTTCGGTTATCAATCTTGTTTTATCCGCAAAGATGGGTGCATTCCCTTTCCTCCCGCACTGAGGTCCGTCCCGTCTGTATCCTCTCAAACATCATTGCGCCTGCTCCTTCCTTTGGACGTTTCCTACTGGAAAAACGTCGGCGCATGGGAGCCTTCGTCCAGGTCGTAGATGCGCTAGTTCTGCGCAGTCTGTTGTTAAAAACGCATACAGGTCGCCACATGCTGGATGGGGGCGCTGTAGGGCGCACTTATCTTACTTTGAACACATGGTGTCCGATTAGTGGGCCCTGTGAACCATTGCAATGAATTGCTAGTTTTAGGTCTGTGACACACTCAAAGATATGACCTCAGAGTCTTATGATAACATGGGCGTGAGCTAACCCATGTATCCAATAAAGGTTAAACATATGCAAGTTTTACTGGTGAACTGACAGGCAGGCTAAGATAAAGGAAAGATGCCATGCAGTGAGCATTTCATTTTATTTTCTTGTAAAGCATTTAGCATATGTACATATTTGTATATAAATTGTATATATATATACACACACACACACACACACGCAATGAGCATTTCATTTTATTTTCTTGTAACGCATTTAGCATATGTACATATTTGTAC
>JAUMHR010000050.1:5690855-5703758 GCA_032361145.1 Enteromius fasciolatus
CACACACACGCAATGAGCATTTCATTTTATTTTCTTGTAACGCATTTAGCATATGTACATATTTGTACATAAATTGTGTATATATATACACACACACACGCAGTGAGCATTTCATTTTATTTTCTTGTAACGCATTTAGCATATGTACATATTTGTACATAAATTGTATATATATATATATATACACACACACGCAATGAGCATTTCAATTTATTTTCTTGTAACGCATTTAGCATATGTACATATTTGTACATAAATTGTGTATATATATATATATATATATACACACACACACACGCAGTGAGCATTTCATTTTATTTTCTTGTAACGCATTTAGCATATGTACATATTTGTAAATAAATTATATATATATATATATATATATATATATACACAGTAGTAATTAAAAAGTTCAATTAAATTAAAGTTATCCTAAGACAAGAACACACTGGTTTTAGGTGAAAGTTTTTAATTTACTTTAAATGTTGACTAATGTATAGCCTACACACACACACAGAACACATCAGATATATTTTCATTGATGAACAAAAACAGTTTTACTTACAACAGGTGATTTATTACACAAAAAATGTACACTTCATATATGTGACCCTTGACCACAAAACTAATAATTGTAAATTTCCTAAATAAATAAGGCTTTCCATTGATTCATGGTTCACTATAGGACAATATTTGGACTACAACTATTTGAAAATCTTGAATCTTCAGGAACAAAAAAAATCTAAATACTGTTAAATTGTCTTTAAAGTTGTCTAAATAAAGTCCTTAGCAATGCAAAAACTCATTTAAAAAAAGTTTTGCTATATAAATATCTTCAGGCAATATGATCTTTACTTATACTAATATCCTAATTATTTTTTTGCATAAATGTAAAAAATCAATCATTTTGACCCATATAATGTATTATTGGCTATTGCTACAAATATATCCGTGCAACTTATGACCACAAATGATCTATTCTAATTAAATTGTGCTTTGAAAATTTAGTTTTAAGATTTAATATTCATTGACAGACAAAGCAGAGTAAAATGAGTAGGTAAAATGATTCTATGAATTATACAGGCATATGAATACATACATATTTAACTGGCCATATTTAAAATATAACAATAGCAACATGAATAACTGAAGTTATTTCACTCAATTTTCATTATAGGTTTTAATGATTAGTGAAGATGTATAAAGTGTATATCTGGATTTATTGAATATTAACTCCATTAATTAAAGCAATTATTAAATTAAAATTAATAACAGGAATAACTTGCCACTATAACCTTCCGTCTAGCATCTTACCACAAGGCTTTAATTTTATCCCTTCAAAATAAAAATAAAAAATTACTCCACACATCTGAAACATTTCTGTGCCCACAAATCTATTTATTAACAAACAGACACAAAAAAACATATATAATATTCACGCATAAAACAACATCATAAACACTGATAACCAAGCAATTCATTAAATGTGTTATTGGGGTACTTTCCTTTAAAACATTTAATATCTTTGTAACAAATAAATGAACAAATACCATCATACTGCATTCATTGAAGAAAAAAAAAACTTGTTCGATGCCATCTGTATCTAATTTTGATAAAGTACACTATTGCTAAATGTCTTGCACAGCTGAATTCCATTAGCCTCCATTTTACTCAATGGCCTCTTCTATCCTGATTCCATCCACCAGCAGGGAATGAACTATTCCGTTTCGTTTCCTTCCACTGCTTGTTGCTTTAATGCAGCATTCATGGTCCTCCACTGCAAAGTGTGTCTCGCTTCCATTCTCTGTAAACTCCCCCTGCACAAAGGAAATCAATGTAAACACAGACCTGTAACTAAACAAGCACCAGTCATGGGATGTGATATGAAGAAGATGGTGTTAAGTCTTTCCACAGTGGCCACTCAAATACACCATTAGCCGACTTGACTCATACTTAAATAAACAATGGACTAACATGGGTCTTTCATACACCCAAAGGCAAAATTACTTACCATAGTCTCCAGTTTCTGTCCATTGCACCATACATCCATAGTGTCTTTCTCTAATGAAACAGGAAAAAATAGTTTGCTAATATTTGTGTCTGCATGAGGACAGGCCAAATCAAACAGACTAATTTTTCTTTTCTTTTAGTACTGCGTAATTTAGTCTAGACGTTTTTAGATTTGTTATGCACCAGACCCCCACATGATGATCCCATTGAGAGGACATCATTTTCTAAAATATAGTTTGGACACTATATACAAAGTATATTGTTTATATTGTTATAATCTCTATATTCTTTTCACATCATAAATAAAGGGGACGTTTTCACAGTGTCTCTTACCTAGAACTATCCTGTAATCAGCACCACCCAGTTTTAGCACCCATGTTTTGGAAATTTTTGATCGGTTGTCCAAAAATGTTTGGAGATTTTTTCCATTGATTTCCAGTGTGTACTCATAGGAAAACCCAGTGATCGCCTCAATAGAGATGGTTGCTTTTGTATCAGTGCTCCCAACAGAGAATGTTTCTTTTCCCACCAGCTTGAACATCCAATCCCTCCTCAACACCTCCTTAAAAAGTAAATAAACTTAATATAATTATTTGATATTATCTTATTCATATAACATCTGATCTCTACATCAGATATTATTTTATTATCATTATATTATATTATATTATATTATAATAACATAAGCTGATTATTATTATTGTCTTAATATAAAATGCAAGGTAAAATAAAAAAGATTACTTAAACTTAAAATATATATAAACTATATGAAATAGGCCTACACAAGCAGTAGCCTATATATAAAAATACGAGACAACTATTTAATCTAATCTAACAAGACCAATAAAATAGCCTACATACATTTTAATCAGGAAAATACTAACTACTTCTCACCTTCCCATTAATGTAAATGACCCTTTTCCCTGTTGTTGTTCCATGTTCAAACTCAATTCTGTAAACCCCATCACATAGTGACACGTCCCACGCTCCCACAATGTCTGCTGACATGCTGTATTAAGATCCACGCTCTACACTATTTTTAATTCTATGTAATGTTTTAGCTTCCGCTTGACCATAGTAGCAGTCATGCTGATTAAATCTCTGTATATTATTGAGGCTGCCGTCCTATGCTCGCTCAGCAACGAGTGCATTAGTGTAAGAGGCTTATCAAGGCAGCAGAGAGTGTTTGAGGAGACTGCAGTTACATTTAAATAGACATTGGGTCTGTGAGTAAAAATGACTAATAAATATTTTTCAATTGTTAAAAACCTTGGATGTTTTTGATGCTTTTGGGTCACTATCAATAGATGGCAGTCCCCTCTCTCTTTCTCTCCAAGTACTTTCTCTCTCACTTGCTATTTGCTACTTGTTATTAATTAAATAATATAATAAAATATATAATAAAATAATTTTTATTATAACCAGAAGCAGAAAACTGAACGGCAAAAATGCAGAATTATGTAGGCTTTGTGATAAATAATCTTTTTTTAATGCTAAAAATCATTATAATAATTTCAACAACACTTAATGCAATGTTAAAGTTGTGCAAAGCTTATACAGTATATGTATGTAACATTAGTAAGTCGCGCTATTATCATATCAAAGATGGAGTGGGCGGGGCCAATCTGGCTGTGAGCCCCGCTTGTTCAAACCTTCTTCCAGATTTCAGTGCGTGGAGCTCAGAGAGCATTGAGTAGCATTGGAGACGATGATCGTGAGCTGAGTGTCTTCTTACACCGTTGTTTAAAGGATACAAACTGAAAAAGGTGTTGCGGAGTTTTGCCTGTTTTCCCTGGAAAGTGCTGGACGTGACTGAATATTATAATGAGGGAATTTATACGGAATTATGCATTTCCCTCAGTCATTTGACAAACTCATTCGCTTTGGATTATGACATTATATTGTTTTTTACACGAAGACGAGTTGGAGTTACTGTTAGTAGATTCTCTACACCCGTTTTATTAAGTATTGTTCAGTCTTTCTTAACTATTAGTAATGTAACACGTTTTAACTGTTCACTGTTGATAGTTTGTGCCTCTGTTAGATCAAATTACGCTAGAACCATTTCTTAACTTATTCGCCTATCCAATGTCATGATTCTGGAGTGATTTGTTCATAGCAGTATAATTGCAATGAAAAATCTTCAGGTACATGTCATTTTGTTGACTCTGACGTGGGTTCAGGCATCTGAAGTCTTGAAGTCTTCCTTGGTCCTGAATTACACAGAAGCAGAAGAAGGAAATGCAGAATTACAACCGAAGACTTTTGTCAAAAAGTACACAGATGATATGCAATCATATAGAAGATCTGCAAGGTTATCCACTTCCAGGAACACAGATGCGCTCAGGAAGCCTCAGAATGATCAGAACGTGGAGACCTCACGACCCCCAGCCAGGAGGAAAGGGCAAGGGCAAAGACCAGTTCCACACAGGAAACCCAGTGTAACTGACAGCAGTCCTGCTCAAGAAGCTAATTTTCAATCTACTCCACTGGGCACCTCTAACTCCATTAACATTCTGGCTGGCTTTGCAGGTAAAAACCGTGTGTTGGTCATTTCAACTCCCAACGACTCTGATGGCTATTATAGGTTAATGATGAACTTGCTCAAGCCTGACGTGTACTGCGAGATGGCGGACAGACACATGCAGCAGATCATAATATTTCATGAAAAGGGGAAGATGGGAGGCAAGGTGAGACGAGTTAGCAATCAGGGATCTCTGGTGGAGGAACCGCTGGATCCAGCCTTGGTGCCAAGGCTGATGGGCTTCCTTAAGTTGGAGGATGGTAAGTTTGGAATGGTGCTTCTAAGAAAAACCCTTCAGGTAGAGGAAAGATACCCATACCCTGTTCAGCTGGAGGCAATTTATGAAGCCATAGACCAGGCACCTATGCGTAGACTAGAGAAGGCCAGGCAAAAGGGCTTTGTGCAAAAGTGCAAGACTGCTGGAGTTGAGGGCCAAGTGGTGCAGTCTGTTGGCTCAAATGCAGTTGGTTTGCAACCACAGGTGAACATGGCAGAAAATACAAGGCGACACAAAGTAAAACCGGTTCCTCAGACCACTCAGGCACAAATATCAACTACCATCAGTACTACTAAAATAACTACAACCACAAAACGTACAACGACTACCTTGAAAACCACAACCTCAAAACCTCCAACTACAACTACAGCACCCACTACCACCATTTTTCCCTCAACAACAACTACTATTACTACAAATATACCAACCACAGTGGAGCAAACGCTTGCACACACAACCATACCCTGGCACACATCTGTTCCTAATACCTCTGGACGTGTCTACCACCCCTCACCACAAAACCGTCTGAGGGACACAACTTCTCATTTCTCTGTTACCTCAAAATTCTACAAACAACGGAAAGAAAAATTCCTAGACCACACACAAAAGATTTCGACTGCAGTCTCACCAACACAACCATCTATACAAAAGCCCAAGAACAAACTGCCTTTGGGGAAACATGGATGGAATAAAAAGCTTAGTCAGCACAGCAGAGAACGTGACACACAGAGACCCACTTCTAATAAAACAGAGACAGAACTTATGACCAACCAAAGGGGAAAAACTAAACCTGATATTGCTGACAGGAGGAGGAAGATGGATAGACCTGAAAAGCCTTTAAAGAAGATACCTACAGGGAAAAAAGACTCAAAAGTGACTAAGGAGACCAGTGTCAGTGTTAAATACCAAAAGCCAGATGTCTTTGAAGAAAGGGCTGTTGTGGATCAGTCAGCGAATCCAAAGAAGTTGTTAGAAACTTTTCTGAGTTATTTTCAAAGAAGACGACGACTCATGGTACGTATTGCATAAGTGAGACACGTGAAAAAGTAATACAGAGATATAACTTGAGGTTCAACAAGTAGGATTTTACAATGCCCAGTGGATAATTTCAATAGCTTACCGTTTTTAATTAATTTATTTTTTTGATCATCACACATTATGTAACGTAATGTAAATTAATAATGTAATTATGTAAAATGTTTTCTAAGACAGTTGGTGACGTGGAATTCTGTTCATCAAATGGGATATCTGTAGATAACAAAAATAAAATATTTTATAATATAATATAATAATAATGTAGAATGTTTAGCTATCACTGCAATATTTCTTTGTTTATTAACAATAAAAAAAAACTTTTTTATAAAAAAAGTAATAGATTCTAAAGTATATTTTGGTTCATAAAAGCATTTTAACTAGTGTCTATTAATTTTCTCATTCTCAATGTCTGTAGATAATCACTGCTCCAGATGAGCAGAATCATATGTACAGTGAACAGAGGGATGAGTACCTGGAGCAAGTTTGTGATATGGCACTACGAAAAATTTCCATCATCAGCATCTTTGGGACTCTCACAAACAGTACAATGAAGATCGAACACTACCAGACAGGTCTGTGCTGCTTACTATGGTTGTTTGTAATGTCATATCAAAATGTGTTCATTCAGATTTTTATTATTATTATTATTATGTAACAGAACAGGATAAGCCCTTACGGGGCCTGCCGGACAGTGACCTCATCAACCAGGACCTCATCACAGCATTTCGGAAGCATTTTGGGATGATTCATAATGATTTCAACATGGTATTGACTGACTATGACATGAAAGTCAAGGTGTGTAGTACAAAAAAATGGATAATTTTTTCAGTGATGTGATGAGATGTAAATGTAATCATTTCTGACTTAATTTTACAACATGAAATTATGCATTCCTTGTTTCCACAGCAACGATATGAAGTGCCGATTGTCATGAAAGCAGTGTTTGACTACATCGACACATTGCCAACCCGCATTAAAGAAATAGAACAGCAGAGGAAACTTGCAGTTATGTGCAAGAAAGAAGATAAATCGAGATCTCTCGAAGACTTCTTATCTAGGTTTGAAATGTGTGTGAATATATAATGCATTGACATAAATAATATGCTCATCTCAATGCTTTTTCATTAAAATGTCTCTTAAGATTCCGTTGGAGGCGGAGACTGTTTGTAATATCCACTCCTACTGATGAAGAATGGGCCTATCAGCAACAACTCTACACCATTAATAGCCAAGCCTGCAATCTGGGTGAGATCATTTGAGCAAACCATAGTAACATAATTTATGCTTTTAAAATGTCCCTATTATGCCATTTATAAGGCTCCTAATATTGTTTTGGGTGTGTCCTACGATATGTTTACATGCATGCAATGTGAATTGTTTACTCAAAATATGCATTTAATATCACTTAATTTAGTCTATCTAAAACCCTCTTCTCTGTGAGCCTACTCTATTCTGAATTTTGAACGCTCAATGAAAATATAAGCATCTATTATATATCATACTTACAGGTTGTGATTCAGTGGCCATCACAGAAATGGGATTCGATTTACTAAGCACTTGAAAGAGTCGATTCTTTATTTCTGGAGACAATAATTTATCATGCACTTTCAGATTCACAACTTTGCAGATCGTTTACGTTCACATACAGCTACATTAAAAACTGCATTGAAGGCAACATTGGAAATGGCATAATAGAGGCACTTATATGTAAACTTACTACTACTGCTATTTACTGCAGACAAGTCCAAAAGAATTAGACAAAGAGAAATGTTTAATTTCACATTTAGTGCTGTATGCTATATACTATTACATTACCACCAAACCCCATAGGCTTGAAGTATTTACTGGAGCAACATACACTATGAAACCAAATATGAAGGACGTCTATTCTGCATTAAACTGAATCTCTATTAAAAGTTATTTCAGCCAGTGGAATCACATTGGGTTCCTAAACAGACTGAATTGTTCGCGACATTAGCAGCTCATCTGAAAATGTACTGAGAAATTGCGGGAAAGTTGAGACTATATGGCACCGCACTCAAATGATCAATATGAGGACTATGTTATGAAATATATACAGAACGCTCTAAGAGCTTTGCTGTATCAACACTACTGCCAATTGTTTATGTAACTTAGGAAAATAGACCCTTTTTTTGTTCTCTGAAATTCCATGTTAAGCATTTCTAAACAAATTTGGGGTCCATTCCAGTGAACACCCGATGTAATCATGTCAACAGCTGTCATTTTATGGACATTCCAATCAAAACCGCGTGATTTAATACAAGTGCAATATAAACTGGACGCCTGACCAAACAAAACAAAAAAAACGGTAAAAAACCATTTGCCGTACATCTTGGAAATTGGTCAGTCAGATTCTCCAGAGATCTTGCTGCTTATAGAAATGCACTTATGTTATTGGTAGTTTTCTTTTAATTGGAACCAGCTCTCATCTGTGCAAGAGCCCTCAATCACAAATGCCTCTGAGGAATGGCACCGATAAAAATAGGATGACGCAGTCTATTTTACTGCTGTTTTGTTGGCTATTTTAGAGGTAGGAACATTGTTAAGATCTTTCTCTACATTCTTTACAGTCCAGGAGGACCTGTGGATGTTTGGATCCTGCATAGCGATCCAACAGAGACCACTTCCTCTCTTGAGCATGACAGCTTGATTGATGCCCTCATAAAAGAAGGCCTGTTTTAGAACAAAAAACAACAACGGACATCTTTAATGCAAATGACATGCATGTTTCAGAGAACATCTCATGTATATGGTATGAGTCAGAGTTGGAAACGGCTGAGTCATCTGTTTTGTTTATCTGTTCAGCTATGCATTTTTTTGGTTAATTCACAGGCCTGCGTCATATATCTCTATTAAAACTTGTTGGGAAAACCCTGGATGACATGAGTGGAGTCCTGGAGCTTTATCCCATAAATGGTGAGATTGTTTTGCATTGAACAAAAAACTTTTATGGTCCCTGCATTTCCTTTATTGCTGAAAATACGATGTAGTGGTATTTTACTATGGAAAAAAACTGAGGAAACTGTGGGTTTGCATTGCAGGAAGTGCATCAGTGGACCGTGAGGACCTGTCTGCCTTGCTGGTGCAGGACATTAGGAACTACTTCCAGATCAGCCAAGAGTATTTCTCCATGCTGCTTGTCGGGAAAGACGGCAATGTGAAATCCTGGTATCCCTCCCCTATGTGGTCCATGTCAATCATTTACGAGCTGGTTGACTCCATGCAGCTTCGCAGGCAGGAGATGGCAATCCAGCAGTCTCTCGGCATGCGGTGCCCTGATGATGACTATAGTCATCATGATGGTTACCATGAGGGTTATCACCGTGGTTATTAAGAACAGAGAGGAAGCAAGGGTGCCCAACCCTGCTCTAATCTAACACACCTGAAGCCACTAATTTATTTTTTAGGATCGCTTGAAAATTAAAGGCATGTGTGTTTGATTAGAGTCGGAGCTAAACTTTGCAGGACAGTCGATCGCCACTGTGCCTGTGCATTCTACTAGGAAAAGCGTGAATAGTTTCAAATGGGTTCTTACTTACTAATACTCACACTTAACTGTTCTGTGGTAGTTGATATTTAGATTTGACAAGACGTAGATGATTGCACATTGCTGTTGATTTTTTTTTGTCTTTTCATAACAAGAATGTATTTGCATGTGGGTATGCGTTTAAGCTGTATGTTTACGAATTAACTATAAACTTTGAATTCCAATAAAGGGAAAACAAAAAAAGTGATTTGTTAAAGTTGTGTTTGTATTTTGTTTATCAAATAACTGAGAGAAGCAAAAAAGTATGTACAATTAGACTGTAAAGTCCTAAGACAGCATTTCGTATTCTTTTTTGCATGGGCTGTTTTATCTGAACATTCTTCCATCTAGAATTTCTCTGCTGTCCTCTACTGGGCATTCTGGGATAGTATAAAAATATGTCTTGTATGTCTTGCAATTATTTGAGTTATTTGCATATTACGTGTATGCAGTGGAGCAAAATAAATCTCTTTTCATTTTATTTATTGCAAATCTTACATATTTTATACCAAAAGACATACATAGAGCCACAGTTTCAGTGATTAGGTATTTTATTTTACTTCTACAAAAAACATAATACTAATATATATATATATATATATATATATATATATAAACCAAACATACTCAATATATTCTGTTTTTGCATCCAACAACACAGAGGACACAACACCTAAAAAAAAAAACAACCTCAATAACAGAATGTTCCCAAACACAAAATACTCATACAACCCCATTTTGGTCTTAAATTTCTATAATTCATTACAATATGACTGAAATACTGCTGAGTTTAAAAATAACATTCTGTTATAATGTTGGCACAATCATTACTTCATTTATACAGTATACAAGTCAATCATATGTTATTGCTGTAAGAATGCACATTTCGAACGATATTTTAAATTAAGGCTGAATATTTAAGAAAATTTCTAATCACAGTTTTATCGCCAGTAAATTAAGTGCCGCAAATTTCTAAAAAAGCCTCTACTGTAACATTTCTGTAACAAGATCTCAAGATATTTGCCTGATATCTGAATAAGCAAATATGCTACAATAGATGTAACTATACCAAATAATATGTAATTACAGACAAATCTAAATTCAGTTGTGCATAATCAAATATATCCAGGACTACAAGAGCAGTATTCAATAAACACCCAAAAGCATTAATCTTTATCTATAAACTCAGTGCTTTTTAAAGAATAATGTATTAAATAAGATTGTAACACTTTATTTCAAGGAACAATTCTCACTATTAACTATTTACTACTTATGTACTATTTATTAGTACTTATTACGGGCCACTGAATGCTTGAATCTGATTGGCTGATGAATGTTCTAAGGTGTGCAAAAATATTCAGGGAACAGCACAGTGAATGTAGTTCCAGGAAGCTGATACATGATATCACTTTGCCAAATGATTTCTATTATTTCAAAAGGTTTTACAAGAGCCAAAACAAAACAAAAAATGACACTGGCCAAACAAATAAATACAGTAATCAATATGATAAAAAGGTCAGATCATTTCCATGTTTTGCCACAAAACAATGTTTTATGATGTACAGCAAGCACATACTTTGGATGTACTCACACTAGGCAATCCGAACCATGCCGGAGTGTGTTTGACCGCCAAAGCGTGGTTCGTTTGACTAGTGCGAGCGCTGCAAACTATGCCTGGGTGTAGTTTATTTAGCCGTCCCAGGCACACTTGGCAGAGGCCAGAGCACGGTTCAGTTGAGCTCAGGCATGGTTTCATTTTTTTTATTTTACTGTTCGCATGTAGTGTAACATGTAACATGAATGACATCATACAAGCAGCATGATTGCTTGAAAATTTGTTACAAAAACATTGATTTGCTTCAGAGGATATGTGATAACCCCCTGGTTAGTTTTACTTCACAATCCTTGCGAATATATACGATTACGGAGCTTCAAAATAATGGGCACTATCCACCCGCATTACCAAGCCAGGATACATTTGTATTCATATTTTGTTAATTTGAAAGAAGAAATACATACACACCTAGGATGGCTTTGGGGTAAAATATGGGGTCATTTTCACTTTTGGCTGAACTACACCTTTAACTACCTGACTACTAATAGGCAGCAAATAGGAATTAGGTACAAAAGCAGTAGTTGAAATAAAAGTGTGGCCAATAAAGCATAGATGGAATGACCAACAAAACTAAAGTCACTTAGTTTTTTTTAAAGAGATATTTGATCATTTAAGGCCAGCATGGTAAACTGGTGAAATATTATTCAGCATTAAGTTTTGTTTCTCAAATCGGACTTGTCACTGTATCCTTCTCTCTTCTCTGATTGACACAGAGTCAAAAACAAAATCATACTACTTTGTGTTGCACAAAGAGGAAAAACAATCGATTGTTTTATCGCTTCATTTGGAACCGCTTTCTTTGACAGACACACAAATCTTACACAAAGGTTGTGTGTAAAATGTTACACACCATCATTTCTCTCTTTTTTCCCCTAATCAAACTGTTGTATAAAAGTAATTTCACAATCACAATTTGAATGCTGTCCACCAAATGTGTTTTTTTATCTTCATGGGAATATCTCCATTCAAAATCAAAATGTGTGTAAGAAAGGTCATTTATCATCAGAATGATCAGAATTCCGCAAATGTGCAAGAGAAAAACACAAAAGATGGCAGATTCAAACAAGTGCTTACATTCATAATGTGATTGTATTGTCTAAAAAGTACTACTTTTTTTGACCTAACTTCTTAGATTCAAGTAACAGCCATAGAGTAAGGCATCATAATGGTGTGAATAAAATATTAAACAAGTGCATTTACTTCCACATACTCTGTGATCCCCAATGGCCACTTACAGTGTATAATTGTTAACTTATCAAAAAAATCACCAGTGCTTCTATAACCTTTAAATTTGGATCTTTGACGGAATTGGAAATGATGACTTTTTCTCCAAATACATAGTTATTATTTCGACCTATGCATACAGTTGAACGGAATATTATTCTACAACCTTGTGCTTAACAGATGCTGATGTGGGGTGTTTCAGACGTCTGGACTCGTTTCTGTTGAGGGTAATTCATTCTGTCCTTCAGCTCCCCTTCTTCTGAACCATTTATACAGCCAGGCAATCATGAAGATCACTGCTATGACAGCAAAGTAACTCGCATAGATGAGAAACTGTGGAGAAAAAGAAAAAAATTGCACACCATGTTAGCAGCATTCATTAGTGATCCACATTCATGATGACACACTGAACTATAAATCCTTCGAAGTAGTAGTTACATTAATAACAGTAATAATATAGCCTACTTGCCTAAGACGCCCCTCCACCCTCTACTGAATAATCAGACTTTAATGTACATGGTGCTCGTCTTTTAATGAATCAACAAGTTCAACATGTCCCAAGCTGTGTGGTGCCCAGGGGAGGTAAAAAAAAAAAAAAAAGAGAGGAAAAGACAACGCGACAAAGACAGGTGTAATGTTGTGGTAAAGATGAGGTTAATTATATAATTTTG
>JAUMHR010000050.1:5740098-5757882 GCA_032361145.1 Enteromius fasciolatus
ACACAGACGCACGTTCGCGCTGATGTGACCGAGCCCGACCCGAACCCGAGCGTCCTTTATAAATATCTGTCCGAACCTGACCCGACCCGTCGGGTACCGTCGGGCTCGGGTCGGGTATCCATCCTCTACTGTCCGGGGTGGAGTGCCCTCTGGTGGAGCTCCTGGCTGGTGATCGTAACAGAGCCCCCCGCCAAAGGAGCATAAAAAAAAAAAAAAAAGTGATTTATTGATTGATGGCAGTGTGGGCAGAACCAAGAACCACCAGGGCTGACCAGATGGCACAGACGCCATCCAGTGTGGCGCAGATGGTACAGATACATTGGCCTCCATGGTCGGGACTAGGCATGACGAGAGTTCAATGGTGACCTCTCTGGGCATGTCAGAGTCAGGCAAGAGTTCATAGGCGGTCCCCAGGGCTAGAGCAGGGCCAGACAGGAGGTCCAGGGCGTCCGTAGCTGTAACAGGGTGAACAAGGCAGGCTGAGAGTTCATGGGCAGCTTCCATAGCCGTAGCCGGGCTAGGTGAGGGGTCCATGGGTGCAAACAGACAGTCCTGGGGGTTGTGCAGCCACCAGTGGAACCTCCAGAGAGTCTTCGGTCTGAACCGACATCTCTGGGGGTTGTGCAGCCACCGGCAGAACTCCGGGAACACTCCCACAACCGCAACCTCTGGGAGCTGATTAATCGCTATGAGAGCTTATGAGGGGGCAAAGACTGAACAGGGGAAACAGTGGGGAATACACTTCATAATAAGAGTCCTTAGATTACACTGCAAAAACACAGAGGGGGTAACACACATAACTGTCTGGGGTGGAGTGCCCTCTGGTGGAGCTCCTGGCTGGTGATCGTAACAGAGCCCCCCGCCAAAGGAGCAGCTTCCAGACACTCACAATACAGTCCAGAAGGGAGGTAGAGCAAACAGGGGTAGGGACAGAAGACCAGGTCCCTGTAGGAGTGGAATCGAATGGAGTGGACTGAATGCATAGAGCAAAGGCAGGCGTGGACCGTGGAGCATAGATAGTGGTACATGGGCCCACGGCAGTGCGGGCAGAGCAGAGAGCCACTGTGGTGCAGGTATACCAGGGAGCCACGGTAGAGCTTGTCCAGGGGCCCATGGAGGTGTGGGCAGAACCGAGAACAGCCAGGGCTGAGAAGATGGCACAGATGCCCTCCAGAGTGGCGCAGACAGTACAGATACCCTCCAGGGCGGCGCAGACGGCAGAGACATCCTTCAGGGCGGAGCTGACATGCAGGAAGGACAATAACCTTCCAGGGCAGAGCAGCCAGCAAAGACGCCTTCCTGGGTGGAGCGGGCAGCAAAGACGCCCTCCAGGGCAGAGTGGACGGGACTTAAACAGAGAGCACAGGGAGGTTAACAATGGCCTCTGTGGCTAAGACAGTACAGGGCGGCTTCCTTAGCCGTAGCAGGGCGAGGCAAGGGTTCTATGGAGGCCCTTTTGGCCATGGCAGGGCATGGAGTTCATTGGCCTCCATGAGAGTCAGGCAAGTGTTAATGGGCGGTCCCCAGGGCTGGAGCCGGGCCAGGTTTCCATAGCAGTAACAGAGCGAACAAGGCAGGCTAAGAGTTCATGGGGGGCTTCCATAGCTGTAGCAGGGCGAGGTAAGGGTGCAAATGGACAGTCCTGGGGGTTATGCAGCCACCAGTGGAACCTCCAAGGAGTCTTCGGTCTGAACCGACATCTCTGGGGGTTGTGCAGCCACCGGCAGAACTCCGGGGACTCTACGACAACAGCAACCTCTTGGCAGTACCTCCAGAGGACCTACGGCATTGGCCGACACCTCCAGTGGTTCTGGGGAAGACTTGGGAACCTGCAAAGTCGTGGGACGGCAGTGTGCTGCCCCCACACACTTAAAATGGTGACTGCCATAACTGGGAGCACTAAGGAGAGAGACAGTCTCTTTCTCCGCGACTTCCAAAGTAAACGCAGAGCCAGCACACAAAAGGGCAATTAAATCTGCCAAAAAAACCCCCATGAATTTATGAGAAAACCTTTAAGCTAAAAACACAAAAACATTTTCCCAAGCACACATAAAAGTTTTTTGTGCACATATAAGTTTTTCAGAAATTATTTGCAATTTTGCATAAAAACATTTTTCATGTGCACAAAATTTCCCAATCATACTAAATTTGTGCATATGATTTTTCTTCTGAAAATCTCACTTTAGTGAGTCTGTAATGAATGCTTTCTGCCAATGGACAAAAAAAATCTTAATACTCACAAAAATAATGCCTACATTAAAGGCTATAGGCAGAATACTTCATGTTGTACGTTTTTGATAAATGAAATATTGCTGTCTAATTAGTTTAAAATTATATTGCAAAAGTGTATTGTAGACAGTACTTCACAAACATAAGCAAGCTCGTACTATGTACACAAAAGCAATTTAGTCAACTTTATTTTGAAATCATGATGAGACATTGACAAAACAAAACACAATACCAAAGCACAAACGCGGCAGCTGGCGATCACATCTCAGAGATGTGATACTGCTGATAAGGCCAGCAGAGCTCCACCACTGCAGACGGAAACAAAGAGAGATCAGTGTGAGGACATACCTCGTGCACAGAGCATGAGGGTGAACGCACCTGAGTGTGGGCATCTTATGAATTTTGTTAAACATGCGGTCCAGCCTCTTCAGAATAAGGATGAGGGCAGGACGAATGGCCTCTGCCGACCAATCGGTGATGGGTAACATTTCTGTGATGTAGTGTCGCAGTCCTCGGCTTTCCATTGTCTGAGTGTCATAAGGGGCCAATTTGAGAAGGGAGTGGGCGATTTCTGCCAATCTGTAAAACACATAAGAAATGTATGCTATGACTGCATTGTGTGACTAGATCTTCAAACTTCTTTAGCTAGCTTTTGTTTCACCTCATATGAGACTTGATATCCAGCAGCTCTAGAGCAGTGACTCTGGGTTCTCCTGCAACATTCTGCAGGATTTTAAGGCGAGGACCACAGTGCTTGTAGAACTCTGTGCAGATGTTAAGCAGAGATTCACGGGGGCGACGGAACTCTTCACGGGCGTCACGCTCATCTAGTTCCTCCCTCAGTATACCCTGGCCCTCCTCCAGCAGGTGCAAGTTATCCCTACAGAGAGCCAAATCAGAGCGCTTTCAAATGACTATTCATTGTTTTGTTGTCTTTGTACTGTTATTTGCAAATCATACGACAATTGCAAACCATATGTGTTCAGGCAGTGGGGCCATTTTTTGTTAAACCATTTTGCTACAGTAACAATATACAGGATGTGTTAGAATAGCACCAAGTGACCTTCTTCTACAGCTGCTAAAAAGTGAGGAGTATGAAGGGTTAAATGAACAAGGAATAAAATGACCCAAATGCATGTATTTGAAACGAATACTTTCTATTTCTGAAATGCCACTGCTAAATGAAAACTGCAAGTGATAAACTGCCTGTGGTAACCATATAAATGCAGATATTTAAAGGTCACTGATACAAAAAAGTCCTATGAGGTAAATATCTGAAGAACATGTTATCTTAACAGCATATAGCTGCTATAGTAATTGATTCTTCCTTTTTCTCTGAAATTTTCTGCCAGAAAGAACCAGAATGTAAGTTATATTATAGGCTTTAAAATCTTTTAAAAGGGGGGAAGGGAAAGGAACAGTTTCTGTAAATCAAATGTATAATTTTGTTATGATGCAATAAAAACTAAGAAACTGCAAAAAGTCACAAAAATAGAAACTGATTCAATACAGCATCAGCTGTTTCCACTGTAAACACTTATCCTGACTGTACTGTACTCTTAATACAAACATTTTCTAGTTTAAAACACATTGGAAATGAACATGTTATATCTGTCTTGACCTAGTGTTTGGTCCTCCAGACATGGCGTGGTTGGCTGTAGTTGCTCCCTTGTGGCCTTGATCACATCGACTCATCTGAGGTGCAGTCATAGGTCTATGAATTAAAAATCAAATGGTAACAAAATAATAAATTATACATGACACAGTGAATATCTAGGATTCTAGGACAGAATGTAATTACAGGGCTGTGTTCTGGGACAGACCTTGTCAATGCCTCCACGCTGTAGAGCAGAGCCTGCAGAGAAGTGGCCAGAGCAGCTATAGCAGCGATCTCATCCCTCGCTGCAGACGCCGACTCTAGAGTCTGTGTGTTACCCTTCATCTTCTGCAGGTAACACGGAACCAAAGCCTCAAGAACCATCAGCATTTGCAAACTGACAAGAGAAATAGAGATGTTCTTAAAGATTTTTTTTTAATTAGCGCAAAAGATTGCATTAACAGTGTTTTCAAATTATATATATAAGCATGCAAGCATATCTAATATTGGACAACCTATGCCTAGTATTAATTATACCAATATATTTTGTAAATATCTAAAGAATTTGATTGAAATCTCCAACATACAGACCTGCGGTAGGATTCTGGGGCATAAGCAACCACTGTGACACAGAGCTTTATGGCTTCACTGATTGAAAATGCCAGGTCCTCATTACCATAGCAAAAATCTGAAAAACCAAAACAATAGTAAAAGTCCCTTTATATAACAGAGCATGGGGGTAAATCTGAGCTATATATCCTCCTGTGAGGCATTTTACCCAGAGAGCGGAGAGGTTTCTCAGCCTTCACCAGCTCCAGAGCATCCAGGGAATCTGCAGTCTCTCCCTCCAAAGATACCAGCAGGTCAAAAAGACACTGTGAAGACACTCCTTTTGATAAACCAGTACTAGTGCGAGTCTGTAAGAAAAAAAAGGCATGCCATAAATGCAATGTTTAATAATGCTGTAATAACACCATCTATAAATGAAGAGTTGATCACTAAAGCTCAGTGTTCTTACAGTGAACTCCAGCAGAGGGGCCACACTACCGAAGAGCTGCAATATGAAAGGTTTGCGGTGGAGGATATAGAACTGCCTGCAGCAAAATTCGATCCCTCGACGCAACAGTGGGTTACTCTCATAATCTGCGTATGTCTTGAACAGATCACGAAACAGAATAAACATCATAAAACATTTCTAAGTGATACTGAATAAAAATGACTAATATGTTTGTGGATAACCTGGAGCATAGTAGGAAGGATCCATTGATAGCCACTGAGGGAGAAGAGGTGGTTGAAGTGTACAGCTGTGTTGATGGCAGTGGCGCTGTATTGCCTGAGGAGGGCACTGTCCTCGGGGTGTAGGAGCAGGGCACCATTAAACACATTCAGAAATAGCATAATCTCATCACCCCAAGGGTATTCACTGGGCATGCCCAGAAACATCTCCTCCAGCAGTTTGATCCATAAGACCTTATGTAAGGTGTCCAATCCAAAGAGCTCTTTGCCTGGGAAGGGGGGATAATATATATTGATTTACCTATTGATTTTATTATTGATTACATAATATAGGGGTGAAGGGTCATGTATTGTTGCAACTGGCCGTGATAAATTAAACTAAAGCATTTGCCACACCATGGCTGTTTGACTGCTAGTTTAAATGTAATAATGTTTTAAAATTCTATAAAGGTAAATGACTAAATGATAGCCATATTCTTATTTCTATTATGAACTTGAGTCAAGGGAGTCAACGACCAAATAGTACATATTCTTACAAGGTGGCAAATTTGTGCTAATTCAAACAAATTCGTATGACCTCACTCGTACAATTTTGTACGATTTGTCTAAACTCCAGTGAGATGGTTAGTTTTAAGGGCGGAGGTAGGTGTAGGTAATTCGTACAAATTCACTGGCAACTTGTAAAATTCATAAGATTTAGAAAAAATCGCATGAATTTGTAAGGTCGTACAAATTTGTTCAAATTAGCTCCTTTGTAAAATATGTATGAATTGCCGTGAGATCAGGCTTGTCAGACAGTTAGTCAAGACTATTATCCATTTTAAAAAGGATCATCTCACCTAGAGGCTCACTGAAGAGCGTGAACTCAGCATCAATGGCAGAGCGTGGAAATGACGGCAGTCGCAGAAGGTCTTCCTGTAGCATGGAGACGTGTGATTGTTTGTGCATGGCAGGCATTCGCTGGGTAAGTGAGATGATGAACAGAACTCGGCCAATCTCTTCCAATTTTCTGGAAAACACCTGCAACAACAAAAAAGTATGGTTATTTTTACTGAATCTTCTATTAAATTAGCTCTAATTAAAAAAGTTAACAGTATGGATCCAACAATGGACCATCATTCTATAGTCACCTTCATCTTACAAAAAAAAATCCATTACATGAGCTAGCCTAAGGTTGTTCAGTAAAAACACTTTCTCAGTAATGCTTAAATAAAAAATAAAAAAACCTCACCTGTTTCTGAATGAGCTCCTGGCCTTTCTCTGGAAGCATATGAACCAGGTTGAGTTGAGGAGACACTGATCTTCTGAAAGGGTAGATGTCTCGCACATAGGTCTGATGTAAAAAATCATACCAATTTTTAGTCAGCATATAAACAATCTGGTTTTTATTATCAAGAATATATAGTATCTATGCTGATCTGTTCAGAAACAACCATAACCCACCTTGGCATAGTGTAAAAGGTTCCAGCGCTTATCCATCAAAAAATAGTTAGCAGATCGAGCCTCTGGAATATTGAAGAATTCTAAACACTCCTGGTGTGAAAACATATGAGTAATAAGGAACAGGATGTTATATTGCCAAAATATAGCAAACTAATGATAACAAATTTACAGCTATAACAATGACCTTTAAAAGGGCTTCAAACTGGGTGTCTTCATGGACTGGCAACTGGGTGGGAATGTCACACTCATTCTGTCCATGTACCACCAGGGTTTTGGTTCCTAGGCACACAATTGGAGGCGCAGTTATAAACATGAAAAAGACACTGGTTAACTTATTGTTTGTTTTGGAGTAATGCTGAAATATGTAACCTGGCATAGAGGCAGTAACCAGAAGCTTGACCTCGCACTGTTCTTTCTTCATAGTCTGTTTAAGGTCTTTGAAAAAGAGCCCCTCCACATAACCCACAATCTCCCACAGAAAGGTCAAAGTGGCTGATATGGCATCCATGCCCCACTCACAGGGAGTCCTTACAAAGTACATGATCAAGCCCACCTTGGAAAAATGAGAGATTGCACATGTCAAGTGTGATATGTAGATCTACGGAATGTTTAAAAGAACAGTTCTTGATGAATGTGTTTAGAAAATCAAAATTCTGTCATCAACCTGTTATTCCAAATCAATAAGACTTTGCTTAATCTCAAAACACAAATAGGATAGGATGTATTAATGAAACCCTAGAGGATATTGTCTCTCCATTGTGAGTCCAGGTAACAAAAACTTACAGTAAAAAACTTACTTACTTTAGAAAAAAACCGCTTTGCACTAAAATAATCTCCGATAAGTTCTTTACGGCAATATAAAAAACTGTTTCTGGAATCCAAAATATCTGTTCTACGGAATTTCCGAAACCCCCCCTTTTTGGTAGTTTTATTATTTTTAGGAGTGTTCACCAAGAGTGCAGTCATCACATTAGTGTCGAAAAAGCATACTAAGGTCTCACCAGATAGTTGAAAAGAATGTGAGAGGTCTGTGCAGGCAAATCCCCAATATTAAGAAGCAGTTTTCTCAGCATGTACATCAGCTCATCCTGTGAACAATAACCAACACATATGTTTCATCATGTAAAAGCAAATTCATCTTTTCTTCTCTAAAAAGCATGGATTATTTAGTGACCTAACCTGTCTATTACTGACTGTGAGTTTCTCCAGGAAATGTCTAAGAACCAAGGCTGGATCTTCAATCAGGCAGTTCCACAAAACCTGCTGAGCAACAGCACATACTGTGGGAACACAAAACAAAGAAATAGATTAGTGTGAGGGTCTAAAAGAGCAGTGTGTAAAACGTTTTTTTCTTTTTTAAATTCTTCTTTGCCACTCACCTGCAACACCATCTTCCCGAACTTCTCCATCTTCCATCAGGTGCACAATGGGCAACACAGCAGCACAGATGCATGGTGGGAAAACAGACTGGGGAGGCTGCAGCATGTGATGTGTTGGTGTGAGTTCTGTTGTGTTCTCATCATCTTGTAAGGCAAAAGAAACCACATTTAAAAAAACGAATTCAGTGACGGTCAATGTATATAAGTTTAAATGATTCCTTAATCTGTCCCTAAACGTGTTCATAATGAAAAGAGTGAACAGGTCAGTGAATACAGCAGTATGTGAACATAATACATCATTTTTACTGTTTCTTACCTTCAGCACTGACCACTGAGCGCACCGACCACACAGAGCCCCTGCGGAAGGAGTAGTTTCTGTGGGAATTACTGGAGGCACAGGAGGGGCTGACGGACAGACGACGTGATGTCAAGTTCACCACATCTTCTACTGACAGAGAAGAGGACACCAGAAACTATATTTGTACATAGCTCATCTCAGTGAACATGTTCTGAAAACCCATGAGGTGTATAATTGTTTCAGGATTGATCATTAGGCTTAAAGTGAAATGTTTAAAAATGTGATTCCTGACAACCTTCACTGAAATCAATTATACGTGTAAATATGCGTGTGTACATAATTACATTTTTTAACAATGACCACTTTCCACCTTCTTTCTGACACAATCCTTTTAAAATTTACAGGGAAGTGTCATACACCAAAAAATTGACTAATAATACTAATCTCACTGTTTCAACTAAAATATATTCATTTATAACAAGTCTGTAATAATAGTACCTAATAGCAAATGTGAGTGGATATGTATGTATATATGTAATACTGTTTTGAATTTCTTGACTTTAGCAAGTTGAGTTGGTAACAAGTGTTTTTGCCAGCTTAGTTACAATTAATGACAGGAAATATTATATTTTATTAATTACAGGAAATTACGAATGTAACTATGTTTTCATAGTAAAATTTGGAAGGAAATGATTATGATTATGATTATGATAACCCTAAATAGTAGAGCACAGAAATGACACACCTTCCTCTTCCTGCTCAGGCGGTGGACTACATGTGGGCTCATAGCAGGCCTCCTGAGCGATAGGGATGGCTGTGATGATGCTTGCCTCACGACCGAGTCTCCTCTTCTCTTCCTCCTGCTGCATGTTCTTCAGGATGTGTTCTGCCCGTTGGTGAGATCGAGATACTGCTCGTGCTGAAAATGATTTCTAAAATGCATAGGGACCAGAGAAAAATATCTAATTTAAAATTTGTGCATGACCATTTTGCCTTATGGCACCAAAGTTTTGATGCAGTAGGCCACAAAAACCTACAGACTGATCTTCACTGATTGCATCCGGAACAGTGCCTGCATTGACAGGAACCCATGGAGGGTCAAATATAGGCACACAGGGCATTCCCAGGATAGGTGAGGGCAGTGTGAAGTTAATGCTGGGTGGAGGAATCTATGACACAACATGCAAGTTTTGATATTATCAGTATTGATATTATTTTGTTATAATGATTGAAAACAAATATCAGAGTAGAAAATGCACACTGAAGGTACATTGTAAAAATCAACTTGACCTACTTTAAATATCTGCTGAGCCCCCTCTTCCATTCGAGGCCACACTTGGTACCGGAATCTCCAGACAGTGTAGAATTTCAAAATGGAGTTAATTCTCTGACATGCTTCCTGATGCTGAAACTCAGCCATCATCATTTCGGTCACTCCATCGGGCACCTTCACCGCGCACAGTAGGAACAGGGCAGCTGTGTGTTTGCATGATAATGATTATGGACACAGAGAAATGGATGGATGAAAATAGACTGCACACCTTTTACAATGTGTTAAAAGTGTAGAAAAAGAATGAACTAGCTAATGGCTAGATTCTCCAGCAAGGAAGGAATATATTAGCTAGACAGACCTGCAGCTGCAGCCATATGTTCATCCACACTCAGCAGGAGCTCCCATGCTGCAGGCAAAATGTCTCCATACATGTCCTCAGTCAGGATAGGGGCTGCTTTTATAAGCAAGGACAAAGGGGCTGGAGACAGACTCATTACCTAAAGGAATAGAACATAGTACACCTAACAGAACTAGTACACAGTCTTTATGGATTTGTAACAATAGCAATAGCGTGTACAGTAGTAATGACAGCAATGATAGACCTGGTTGCGGATGTATTTTAGCATGCCAGTGTCTTTTTTCCCCTCAGCATTGCTGTCAGTGGGGCGTCTCTTCATGGATGGGGTCCTGAGGCAGGATTTGTCCGAACACTGAAAAAAAAAACAATTATATACTGTACTGTCATGACAACTCTCAGTGGGATTGGCATGGTAATGTACATGACAATGTTAATGTATTTGGTCTCTGTGAAATAGATCTGCTGCGCTGCTGCTGTTGCTGAGGCAGAGCTAGTACAGACTTGCTGCTACCAATACATCCACAACAAGTTGTAGTGAACATGTAAGGACAGCTGCTGCGGCAAATATGACATACATTACATAATTCTCTATAGCATATATGAATCACCTCATAACAGATCTATACAGGAGGAACTGGGGAAGGTGGATGGTTTCTAAAGCATTCTGCCAACTGCTACAGCAAGCACTAGTCATTTATTTGTTTTTTTAGCATTTGATTTATGAGTTATTATTTCATTCAATGTATTAAAATGACTGCTTCATTCAAGAACAAAGCAAGTGAAAGGGTCACTGAATCATTTGCTCAACTTATTTGTTCAAAGCCCAGATTCATTTAGCGGCTAAACACCACTGTGTGCTGACTGGAGATGTACAATGGTTTTGTTGAGGCTTTGTTTCGCTGGCAAAAACAGACAATATCTGTCATCGAATTGCCAGCGATCACTCTTCAGCAGATGCGAAGACTCGGAAAACAGAGATTCTCAAAGAAAGACATTTATTCGGACACGTTCACACAGGGAGCTGAACGAGCGACACACACGATCCAGCAACATCAAGAACTGACCAGGATACAGGACATGGGGCATGGATTAAATACACAAACAATCAAGGACATAACGAGGGACACCTGGAACACACAGCTGGCAGAGAATCAACACTAATGGCAAAGGTGGAGTTACAGATTGGGAAGGACATGAGGGAACAGGTATGAAAACAAACAAAGAACACATGGACAAGAGCCGCAAGGATCTCTGACGGCACCTCTGGCAGTAAAACTGGGGCCGACTTCGAACACGGTTCTTCGGACCGTGATATGGGGCTGGCACCCGACTGATGTGGACTAGGTACCGTGAGGATTTCTGACGGCACCTCTGACCCTGAGGATTTTGCGCGGCTCTCCTGGCCATGAAACCGGAACCGAAAGTGCTGAACGCGGCTTCTCGGACCGTGATATGGGGCTGAGACCCGGCTGATGCGGACTGGAAACAATGAGGATTTTGCGCGGGTCTCCTGGCCGTGAAACCGGAACCAACAGTGCTGAACATGGCTCCTCGGACCGTGATACGGGGCTGAGACCCGGCTGATGCGGACTGGAAACCATGAGGATTTTGCGCGGTTCTCCTGGCCTTGAAACCGGAACCGACTCAAAACACGGCTCCTCGGACTGTGCTACGGGGCTGGGACCTATTCTTTGTGGGCTGGGAACCGCGAGGATTTCTGATGGTAAGCCTGGCCGTAATCTAGGGACTGGAATCGGGATCGGCTCTCCTGGCCGAGAATCTGGAACTGGATCTGGAAGCTGCGGACCGGAATCCGCGGGGATTAGAGCTGGCATGTCAGCCCACAAATCCGGCTCCGATCCTGGACCGTGCGGGGGATCTGGACTCGACTTTGGAGAGCTGGCATTGATTGACCCCCATACTGTGCCATTCTTTGGGGTGCTGGCACTGATTCGCCTCACTATAAACACTAATGGCAAGGGCGGAGTTACAGACTGGGAAGGACACGAGGGGAACAGGTATGAAAACAAACAAATAGCACATGGACAAGGTGAAACATAAACACAGGGCATGCCCACGGCATGACAATATTGTATATAAAATGTGTTCTAATTGTTTCAATAATTTTGCTAGCCTATTTTGCAAGTAATAAATATTAAAACATCAACACATTGGGCCATTTTTTACACCCAGAATTTCCTTTAGAATACAGCATGTTGGTCCATACTAACTGATATACAGCACCTTTGCGCTATTGACGTCCCAAGTTTGAATCCCTGTTCTATAATAATATAGGCAAAAATGGAAAAGGATTCATCTTTTAAAAAAAGGTACAGTATGCTGCATTCCTGTGCATGTTTAGAGTTTGACAGAGCACAAATAACTAACAATGGCGCATTATGCCTGCACAATAATTAAAGAAAAACAAGAAAAAAGCTTTTTATTAAAATTATTCTGCTTTGGGCCATCTTAAACACTGATACTGTACTACAGAAACACTGAATATTATTTACCCACCTCCTTGCTCTTCTTGGCACGACCACTGATATTGCCAGTAGTGCTGTTCTCTTTTAGACTATCTACTGTCTCTCCGTATAGAAGTTTGATGGCACGGACGAGTCGAGCACATGAGCGGCTGTGGTGCTGATAGCAGCGAGGGTGGCAGAAATCCACATGAGTGCAGATGAAACTCTGCTGGTTGCACAGCAGAATCATGATCTGGAAATTGAGAAAGAGGATTGTATCAAATAAATATCAGACACATTTATTTCACACTGAGAAAAATTGGAGTGCTGGTACTTACATGTAGCCAGGACATGTTGCGATGGTAGTTGTCCTCCACACCCCCAGTACTACCAGGACCCTCAGGTTCAATGCTTGGCTCACTAGCACTCCAAGGGCTTCCTAAACATATAACACATATTTTTTAGTTTTGGAAGTGAGCATTTGTATGTTTTAAATATATTGCATTTTCATTGGGCAATAAGCCTTGTATTATCCAAAACAATATTTAAATCAAACTAAAAAAACAACCTGAGCATTGAGTTATAACGTGTACATTTAGTTTTGTTTAGTAAAAGCATCACTTTATTCTTGTGTAGGCTGGGTTAGCCTAACAATTAAATTTTTCCATAATTCAGCAAGGTTAATTATTAATTTGCCATTTTTCCCATTATGCATGTCTCTCCAAATAAGGTTTGGAAGCTTTGGTCAGATCCATAATTATGACATTGCAAATTTAATGAAGTCTAGCTAAAATAAATTCAAATAGGGCTGGAGAAGGACTGTCTGACCTATATCAGTGACAGTATCTCTACTCTGGGAGAGCAGCCGTTCCGATTCTGCGTCATTCTCAGACTCAGAGTCCTGTCTGGACATCTTAGTGCTTTTCAAACTCCCTGCTCTGCGGATAGAAGACAAAGACCCTCCTTTCTTTACTCTGAAACTCCTTGCTCCTTTAATTTGCAGCAACCGAGAGCCACCAATACGTATCTTCCTAATTGGAGCTGGGGAAAGACAAAAAAAATAAATTTAGACTTCAGCCTTGAGCTAACATGTAGACAATTATTCCTTCTTCATTTTACCCAGTGGTTCTTGTGATGATTTCTTTTCCTCACAGCCAGTGTCAGACTTGAGGGTATGACTGCTGCTGTTCAGAGAATCATGTCCATCCTCATCATCCAGGATTCCTGCAAAGCTGATCTTCCTCTCATAGCGGTGACGGCCTAGCTCAGGGTCTAGACGCAAATGACAGCTCTCTAAATCCTATGGAAGCCAAAAGACAAGCTTGTTGTATGTATTCTTTTACTGTGCAATTTAAGACCCGCTTACCCTTCAATCATTAGTCAAACAGGCTGAAAATACAGCTAGGCTTTTCCTCATGTATACTGCCAACTGAATACAAATTTCCAAAATATCAAAGAGACATTATGGTAAGGGGCATAACATTTATTTGGCCAATCACAAGGCACTGGATAGCTGGCCAATCAGAGCACACCTCATTTCTTAGAACGATGAGCTTTGTAAAAATCCATTTGTTTTAGGAAGGTGGGGCTTAGAGGAGCAACAATAATGTACAGAATGTGGAAAATAATTTGTTTTTTTGAACTTTAAACGGCATAAACACTTTACACCAAATACACAAAATAATCTTCTTTTTAGCAATATCATCTGACCCCTTTAATCTTGTCTGAGGAAGACAGTACCAAAACTCACCACAAGGGGCTCTGTTCTGGGTCTGGGAAGACAAGGAAAGGTCTCTCGCAGGAAAGTGGTGATCTCCAGAAGCAGCTGACAAGCAGCCATCTTCAGAGCAAAGGGACATCCACACTTTGTGGGGTTGACTGTGTCTGTTGAAAGAATCATAAAAAAACATCAGCTAAATGCTTAACTATTATATTGAATCCGAACCTCTGTTTGTATTATCAGCGTTCATCATCTCCACTCTTACTGTCATCCAGATAATCTTCTTCCTCATCCTCCTTTTTTGCTCTCCTCTTGCTCTCTTCATCATAGATGAAACCCAAGATGTTGGCTGGACTCTCACTGTCTGAGTGGCAAATTTCACTCAGACGAGTGCCTATTGCCTTTTCAGGATAAATATATTAGATGCAGACAAATACCACATATGAATTTTTCAAAAAATTATGTAACAATGTTTTCAGCAGGAAAGGCTAAATTTGCATATAAGTCAGCATAATGTGACTCACATCTCCCCACTGGTAAAAGTGTTTGGCTGCATTCCACTGGAGCTTTGTGTTTCTTTTGTTTCCTGCTACAGGCGAACGTCCTCTGGACAGTCCTCTCTTAGTGATGTTTACATGGTGACCTTTCATCCACTCTGGCCAGTTACCACGGTTACAGCGATGCACAAAACGGGCACACTCCAGAAAAAGCGAAGCCCTCGCAACAACGGGTGCTTCCTGGTGAACACATTTAGCAAAATGAACAGGACATTATTTGATTCCTTATTTTTTCTGAAAATAAAGACCAATTTTTGACCTTGATTAAAAGATACGTGATGTAAAACGAAGGGTGTAAACGTCTTAAATTGAATGATCAGGATAATTTGTACTTATTTTGTTTTCTGGGAAACATGTAAGTATTTATGTAGATTCTGAAGTCCAGTAATAAATGAAAAAATATGACCGTTAAACAAAATTTACACATCATCATCCTGTTCATCCTGGCTTTTAATGCAATGGATTGCCTTCTTGAGCATCAGTTAATGTTTCCACCTTTTGTAATAGTTGTGTAGTAGGCCCTAAGTTGTCCTCAATGTGAAAATATAGATATCATAACCATACGGTGACTTTTGGAAAGAGTTCAAATATGCAGAATATACTAGAAAAACAAAGCATGTGCAGAAGACGGATGGTTTTTCTGAAGAACAGCAGGCAGTTGAGTTGCTCAGGAGCAACAAGGGATTCATGAACAACCATCACAAAATAAAATCTTGGATCATCCAGGAAATTACACATTCTATTAAGATTTAAAGGTATGTAAACATTTTAATGTTATAAATTTGTTTTTTGGTGTATTTGTAAACATCTGTTGTGTGAAATGGCTTATTCACATTACTAAATAAACAAAATAACAGAATTTTCATGATATGTCTTATTTTGTTTGAAAATATTAGCACTTTTTTCAAGAGCACAACTGCATATCAAAAGGCACCAATTTTGAAAAAAATAAATACCCAAACAAGACTGTAAAACTATACATTGTACAACCTTGAAATGAATGAACAAATTTTAAGAAACCACAGGCAATATAGACTTGATGCTGTCTAGCGTCATATCATCACACATTCTGGGCATCATAGACTAAATATTATACACTAATTTTGTGTAAAGGATCACACACAATAACACTTTTAAGACGTGAACTTACGTGAATCATTAATAAAACTAAAATATCAAATATGATTGATACCCTCTGATTGGATGGAACTATTGTCTGAAGCTATGTCCTCTTCATACACAATGTGATTGTAGTAGTAGCCAAAAATCCATTGTAATGGTAAAAATTATAGATTTTTATTTTATGACAAAAATCAATAGGATATTAAGTAAAGATAATGTTACTTATATATTAAAACATAATTTTTGATGAGTAATATGCATTCTTCATTTGGACAACTTTAAAGGCAATTTGTACGTTGTATGTTGATTCTTTTTGCACCCTTAGATTCTAGACATTCAAATAATTGTATCTCAGCTAAATCTTAACAAACCATGCATCAATGGAAAAAGTAATGTTTCAAAAGTAATGTGAAACCTTTTTTTTTTATATAAACAGAAGAAACAGAACTGACCAGGTCCAGTGCTGCTGCTAAAATCGAAGCGTCTGGTATGGTTCCCGGCTCACAGCAGTTCAACAGGAACTGAAATCTCTTCATGCCCTGTCTGATTGCACCTAGATTCACAATGTTCTTATTCTTCATGGCCTCCTGACTGGCAGCCAAGCGCTCCTGGAACCCATGACAACCTTGTCGAGGTACAGAATGGTGTCAGTGAAAGGAGTATAGAACCTCTTCATGAACAGCTGAAAATAGCTTATGAAATATGCATCTGGTGATATCAAATGAGCATGCAAGTCTGTTTTTTGGCACTAGTCTGAAACAACAAGAAGCAAACTATGACTTCTGAAATCCCCCAAATAAATATCTAATAACTATTAACTATTAACTTGGAGAGCTGAAGGTTCACGACAACTCTGACAAAGCTGTGACGGGTCATGGTGCCAGGTCATAGGTCATAGGTCAGAGAACCACAGTCCCTCTTCCAGCGGATGGCTCTGACAAAGATGGACAAACACACAGAGAGCTGATATGGAAGATGGTAGAGGAGTGTACCAGAAGCACAAGACACGTCAAGTACGGGCACACAAACAAACAAACAGAGCGAACTGTGGACGGGGGTGGGGGAAGGCACCCCAGGATTCTACCATCTTTCTCTTCTGTGTGGTGAAGCTTGGAAGGGTTCCTCCGACCAGACCGCCATTTACCGAGCCGCTTGAAGAAATTCTCCTCTTCCTCTCGCCCATATTCGATAGCGCTACCCTCCGACAGCTTCACAGCACTAGTGAACTTCACCTGAGATGTATAGAAAAGACTTGAATCAAGGACTTCCTTTCTAATAGCTCTGCAGCAGTGACTGATTGTCTGCCATATAAGTTCAGCTCTATTAACAAGAAAGAAATTAGATGAGGCAGTAAATTATTACACTAAAAATTATCACCTTAACATTGACACAGGCATAACCCTCTTTCCCCCCTTGTGTGTGCATATCGATTATAATTATTATAAATTCATTTTACTTTGTTTTGTGTGTGTCATTTAACCTGTGTTTATAGTTTCATTTATTGTGGTTAACTAAACACTTAAATTTAATGTTAAATTATATATATATATATATATAGTTGCAGAGGAAAGTTAAATGTTAAAAGTTAACTTAATTTAGATTCACTTATGGCAGTAAATTAAGTAAAACTTTAAAATTAAAATGTATAAACATATCTGAAAAACAAAAAAATACCTAATACTACTAAATATCACAAAAAAGGTAAACAGAAAAGTATTAATAAGATAGTAATAGAAGGAAAAATATTAAAATAAAAATTAATTAACACAATAGTATATCTATAATTAGTTTAAAAAAGCAGTTCATACACAATAACGACTCGAATAAACATTTATGATGAGCATGTTTTTGGTTACTTTTTTGTTTTATTTACATTTTTAAGGGTCATACAATTTAAACGGTCTTGCCAGTTTTATTTTAGTATCACTGATATACTATATCATTAATATAGTATGGTTGTTGTTAAAATTTTAGATTAGACTCATTTTCATTTTTGTTTAGAGAGAAAATATAACCACATGCATTTAAAGAAACGTCTAGGTTACTATCGTAACCCACGTTCCCTGAAGGAGGGAACGGAGACGTTACATATGGGATCTCGCATGAG
>JAUMHR010000050.1:5762210-5778868 GCA_032361145.1 Enteromius fasciolatus
GGGCAGTTATTTTGCGCCTTGGTTTTTCCACACGCTTCTTGCGACCCTGTTGACTATTTTGAATGAAACGCTTGATTGTTCGATGATCACGCTTCAGAAGCTTTGCAATTTTAAGAGTGCTGCATCCCTCTGCAAGATATCTCACTATTTTTGACTTTTCTGAGCCTGTCAAGTCCTTCTTTTGACCCATTTTGCCAAAGGAAAGGAAGTTGCCTAATAATTATGCACACCCGATATAGGGTGTTGATGTCATTAGACCACACTCCTTCTCATTACAGAGATGCACATCAGCTAATATGCTTAATTGGTAGTAGGCTTTCGAGCCTATACAGCTTGGAGTAAGACAACATGCATGAAGAGGATGATGTGGACAAAATACTCATTTGCCTAATAATTCTGCACTCCCTGTATATTCAAGATATTTGATTAGATTGTAAACTAGTAAAACTACATATTCTGAACAATTATAGTTCTACAATCAGTGTATTAGTAGTTATTTAGTATGCTACATTCTGTAACAATATTCTATATGTTAATAGGAAGGAATTTTCCATATTGATTTTTCACAGGTTTTTTACCCGTATTTTAAATCATGCTAACTGGTAATGGATAACTAATAATACTCTGGAAAATTACTAATACCTAAATATTTGTCTTACAGTGTACTAGCTGATTAACAATCGCAGGTACCAGCTACTAACTAAGTGTATTACAAAGCGCGGTGATATATATCACCACTGTGATATTTTGGCCAAATATGATTTCCTTAACTGGGACACAATACACTGATGCCTGTCTAATGTTTTAAAACCTAAATAGAACAGTTCCTCAACCACTTGGTATTTTTTATTTATTAGAAAAATTGGAACAGCTGATCTACAAGATCCGCTCAAAAAGGCATTGTTTGTGCAAAGATGTGCCTTTAGTTAGTACAACTTTCACCAAATGTAAACTCAAGCCCAAACATCTGGCAACTGATGATTTAAATGCAGTACTCTCACCAGGTTCTCAGAACTGTGAAGCTCATGTGTAGTGGAGGCACATCTCGTGATGAGAGACTTGAACATGCAGCCCACCACCACAGTCTCCATGCTCTGGGCCAGAGACTTGTCTCCTCCAGTGGTGAAGTTGTTCCCGAAGCCAGCTTTGTCTGCAAACACATGCAAGTCATCTCAGAGGAAAACTGTTACCTGGCTGCCATGTCTGAGCAAAATCACTCAGCCATAAGTGCCAAACAATAAGGGGAAGCAGGAAGCATTGATGCTTACACGATGAAAAGGGGAAAAAATCAATAGCACATATGATAGGAAAACCTAAAATGGGATTTGTGCAGGGTTTTGAAGGTTTGCATACATGCAAGTGACTGTGGCCTGAGCGATAGTAATAGACCTAACAATCAGGTCATGCTCTGATTTCACAGCAATGCTGAGTTTAGTTTAGCTGGATCTTATAAAGCCGGTTTTTAGATTGTTTATTCGGTAAAGCCTAAGAACTGTTTAGCTCTACTACAGGCGAGAACATCACCCTGGACATTGTGAGGGGTGCAGGAATGGGTGTAATGCCTAGTTTTGGCAGTAAATTTAGATATTGTGTATCTACCGATGTTTCTTTTATTCGCCCTCCTGGACCTCTCACCTGCACTGCCGTATTCTGCAAGAGAAAAGATGGTGGGCAACATTGGTGTCAGGCCAGCACAGACATGTACTCGTAAGTCAGGAAACACCAACTCATCCTAAAACACACATCCACGCACACACACAGATGCAAAAAGAAGACGACCCAAAAAACACAGGGATATCATTTTCATAACACTCACTCATGTTCACTAACTTGCCAGAAATCAATCGAAATTCAGCTTATCTTGCTGTTTTGATTCCATCAAAATGGAAAAAAATTGACAGTGTCAATATGATGTTTGGCAAGTCTGCTGAAAGGATGAGTGATGAGGGACTGGGGTACAAACAGTGGAGTTTAACAAACAGACGGACAGAAAGAAAGAGAGAAAGAAGGAGAAAGAAAGTAGTACTGGCTGACATGAAGGCAGAAGACAGAAGAGGCCAAGGAGCGAAAAACGAATGACATTAAGAAATGTAGAGACGATCTGTATTTCCAGCTAATTTTGTAGCATTTGCTTCAAGTTTCTCATTTAATCCTTTGTAGCACATGGCCTTTTTAATGGATTAATGGAAAGCTTTCTTTATTGTGATAGAACTGCAATGCCATTGCAGGCATGTCCACTCCTAAATTAAATATACATTATTGATGTTGCATAGATGTACCTATCTTACTGTGTAGAATGGTAATCATATAATCTACTGAAAAGACAGGAATAGAAAAGTCCCTGAAATATTAGGTGCTATAATCTGTTTATTATAAAGCTACATTTCTGTTGTGTATCTGAGACATGTGGAATGACACAGAAATATCCAGATGTTCTGATAAATGAAAATGTGACAGACACAGTGTTCATAGGAGAAGCTACTCACTTCTACAAGAAATAAGACTTAATTGCACAATGTACAGTCATCAGGCAATTTTTGGAAAATATTAACCCAGAAAGGGGACCAGGTACCACCTGTTTAAATCTGGAGGGGTTTGTTTTCCCATAACGACTGGCTAACTCTACAGTACATTATCCAACTAATTTACCACACAAATAAATACATGCATAAGAAATACTGATTTTATAGATTAACTTAGCTTTTGCTATAAGCGAAACAGCTAATTGTTGCTTAGAACAGTCAACAAAATAAATGCTCCTTCAAAGTAAAATATGAATTTGTATTGTATTATTCATATTAAATTTAAATGATTCTGTGAACTAGTTATTTAACTTTTGTAACATGTAAATTTATCTATTTAAAGTCTTTAAGTCTTTGTTGGTAGTTCTTCCAAGTAATGGTTTCATTTTCTTGCTTCTAGTCATCTATCAAAGGTTTATCCTTACCATATTAATGAATTAATACTCAAGTCTTTCCGTTTTTGAGTCACAACCGTGGCACCAATGAGCTATTTTAAGTTGGTATGAAAACAGATGACGGAGTTATACAAGAGACATGAAAATAGCAACAGTATCTTGCCATGGACAACAATCAAACATACAGCTTAGCAGTTATTATTGAACAATCAGAATTTTTAGTTTCTGTTTAATTGTTTAAATCTACTTGAATGAATGTTACAGAACCCTGGAATAAAAATTATTTTGTGCTACTCTACCTGTTTTTACCAAGGCTGCATTTATTTAATCAAAAACACAGTGAAAACAGTAACATTGCGAAATATTATTACAATTTAAAATAACTGATTTCGGTTTTAAATCATTAAAATATGGTGAAATTGAGCTTTAACATCACATGATTAAATAAGGCAGCAGTTATTTTAATTTGTAATATTTTAAAATAAATGCAGTCTTGGTGATAATAAACGACTTTAAAAACATTAAATAATCTTTTGATAAAAAGATAATTAAATCATCTTTTTGGTAATGTTCTATTGTTTTAAATTTCAGTTTTTAATAAAAGTTTAATACACAGCTCAATAATCAACTTTTTAAAAATCTAATTTATCTCTCTCTTAGGAAAAGATAAACCCATCTCTATTACTGATGCATGAAAATGAGGCTCATGCTGTATCTTTGGAGATTTCAGAAAAGGGATTAAAAATATGCCTGGGCATGTTAAAGACATGCACTTAATAAGTGCAGCTCTGCCCTCTTACTGTCAGTGATTGGCTCCATGCAGAAGCCAAGTAGAGCGTGCAGGAAATCCACAATGTTGTTGAGCGAATCCTTATTAACGTATTCTTTCATAGTCTGCCGGAACTGCACTTTATCCAGCTTGTACATAGTAGTCAAACAATTCTGTGCCTAAAAAATAGGACAGAGAATCTGGTCATTCACCTTTGTTGGAGACAAACTGCTACATGCAAATATGTAATATATACTACATATTTTATAATAGTCGACAGAAATCAGTGATTAAACCTCTTAAAAAATAAAGTTTAATCTGTACTGTAAATGTATATTTTATTTGTACACATATTTTGACCTGCATCCGAAGGCGGTCTCCAGAAAGCCCACGATGGCCTTCACCACAACCGTACGCACAGCCGAGGGATTTTACGATCTTAATAAGCATGGTGAGAGCCAACCTGTGAGTGCTGAGTGAAGTGTCTCCATCCTGTTGATGATTTAAAAAAATGCATGAAATCTCACAAGTGATCATTCATTTTCAATATTTATTTACAACAGATATATATAACTGGCTTACCTGGATATCCTTGTTATTCTTTATATCATCTCTGCTTCCTTCACGACTCTCTCCACCCCCTCCTCCTCCATCTCCTCCACCACCTCCATTAGGTGCTGCTCCTGTGCCTCCAGCCGCCTCCCCCTGAGCTCCACCCACACTCTGACTGGCTCCCTCTTTCGGACGCTCCGCCTCTTTGTCCTCGGGTTTGGATGCTTTCTTACTCACACTGGGCACCACGCCCAGCTGCAGGAGGCATTCAATGATGTTGAGCGCCACGTCGCAAATCCGAGAACTGATGTCATGGGTGAGTACAGAATACAGGGCCCGCAGAATAGCCTTAAAAAACACAACACGGTGTTAAACAGGAAAGGCAACACTACTCATAATGTGAACTATATGGACAGATATTTTCAAATTTTACTAAATATAAAATAACTGTTAATCTAAATACCACCATTGAAAAGTTTACTGTAATACTGTAATTACTTTACATATATATATTTATAAATACTGTAAGTATTTTATGCTTGTCAAGACCGCATTTATACGATACAAAAATTGTGCTCTCAAATGATAATTGTAATTAATCGCATACAAAATAAAAGCTTTTGTTTGCATAATATATGTGTGTGTTCTGTGTATATGTATATATAAATACACACATAAAGAATATATTTACATATGTACATGTCTACATATATATTCATATAATTTATATCTTTAATATATAAACATAACATATTTTTATGAAATATATACACGCATGTGTGTGTGTATTTATATGTATATAATAAATATACACAGCAGACATGCATATATTATGCAATCAAAAACTTTTATTTTGGATGTGATTAATTGTGATTAATTGGAATTTTCTATTTACTGAGAAGCGTGAAAAATAATTATACCAGAAAAAAACATTGATAATTAAAAGAAACAGCACTAACAACTATGCATCACATCATAAGCATATTAGTATAATACAAGCCTCATTTAACAATGTAAGCAATTCCTAATTATTAAAAATACCTAATCAAGTGTATAAGCAAACTTGTCACTCTATGACACTAAACCCTTTGTTCAAGGCTGCACCTCTTACCATGAGGTCCAGCATGCCATTCTTCAGAATGAAGTTGTTAGTGCCCTCAATCGTGTCTCGGTCCTCTAGTGATGTGTAATTGATGCAGGAGTCTGTCAGACTTCGGGGAAGGTTGGAGCAGGCCAGCGGCTCACACGGCATCTCAGGGATGGGAATGGGGTTACACAGTTTCTTAATGTGCTCTGTGAAGAAATCTGTGTAGCCTACATTAAAGGAAGCCACAGTTGTGTTAAATGTAGCCATGGTGATGGTGGAGATCTGGGAACGAACTGAGAAAGAAGTCAATGAGTCAAAATCACAAATGATTATTATCAATTCAAATATATTTGTATATTTGTTTTTTTCCCTAAAATGTTCAGCGAACCCATTAACTCCATCAAAGATTAACTGCAACAGATGTAGAATTAATAGCGTGATTGTGCTGTTTATTTGCTTACCACCCTCTTTGATGATATTGTCACTGTGACTGTTGGAGTGTTCAGGCAAGTTGTGGTGGGAGTGAAAATGTTTTGCTCCAAGACTGTCCACATCTCCGGCAGTATCTGAGCTTCCACGACGTGTTAACTTCCCTTCAACACAACAAAACACAGCCACCAAAATGACAGTAATTTGAAACTAATCTCAAACAAGTGCAAGCAGTTTGTGAAAGCACAATTTGTATAGGCAGGGCCGGTGCATTATACCATAAAGCACAGAATCCCCAATGTTTTTTTTGATGATTCAAACTTAGAGCACTAAAACTATCCAGAAAAACACAGCATATGGGAAGAAATAAAAATCCATTTAATTGGGTCCTACATACCCATGATAGTGGAAGGCCAACCCCCACGGTCCAGTGTGCGACGGTCATCTCCCAGTCCAGAGAAGCTTCCGAATGAGAAGGTGCTACGTGTGGGTGAGACATCCAGGTGATCCTCATGCATCAGGAAAGGTACACCCATTCGACGCTGCCGTTTCTTTCCAGTATGGTGGAATGGGATAGAGCCTTTTCTCTCTCTATCTTCTCTACGGTTCTTAAACTGGAAAAAAAGTGATAGAATAATAGAATAAAGTGCATAGTAGCATAGTGAATGTCAAGTAACGTTGCATCAACATTTTACATCAGACGTTTTACAAAAACTCAAATATACCTTTTTGAATATGTTCATGCCCATCTCAGTTGAGAGGTCAGGGACTGCTGGCCTCCTGAGGTTGGTAACTGACACTTTAGAGAAGGTCTCAGAGCTCAAAGACCTGCTTTCCTCATTACATTTTAGAGTCATATCCTTAGAACAATGGCAAAAAATAAAACAGGGTATCAAATGTATGCATGTTTACAAAAAAAACTATATGATGGTTCAAATGTTGAATAATAGTATTTTAGTTCATTATACATCTTTTAAAGTAGCCATTGCACGACCTGACCATGTATAGTGATCTTTATCTTTCTAACCGTTGTAAGATTGTTCAGTTATCCCTATTACTCAACACTTATGGTATCTTTGGATTTTTATTACTGGAGAGGCGGAATTAGTCAGCTGCCAAGTCCTACATGGAGGCACATACAAAACATCTAGTAATTTAGTTTCAAGCTAAAATGCATTTAAACAATCCACTTCAACTGGCCTTATTATCTCACAAAATACAATTTACTAACAAAATATTAACTGAATAAGTAAATATTATAAGTATCAGTTAATCAGTATCATTTTTCTTTTTGCTATGTTCTGTGCCTGTTTGCCTGTGTTCTTCGTCCTTTTTTATTTCCATAGTAGACCTGTTCTGTTTTAACTTGATTACATTCTTGTTATAGCCCTGTTTCTTCAGTTCCTTTGTTCATTCTCCTTTCCTGAGTGTCATTTGTACAGCCACCATAGTGTGAGAATTAATACCATATCTGAAATTTTTATTTATTTTATTTTTTATCAGTATGGGCATATATATTGCAAATGTATAATCTGGTAAGATTACTTTACCATCATCTTCCACTTAACCTTTAAATAAACAACCCAAAATTCAGTGTTACAAAATCTCAGACTACTGAAAAGGATGTTTATATTTTTCAGAGGGATTTTCCAGATTGTATGGAATTTTAATATCGCTCATTATTAATGATTGACTATAGAATAAAAATAATAACTGGCTTATTTATATAAATATCTTCTGGGCTTTAAATATCCCTGCATCCCTGAAACAGTTACATGGCTTCCACTTAATACACAGTATATTGCTGTTGTACTGTGTATGTAATGCACACTGTTTATTTTATGGTAAAACTGTAGATGAATTAATGATCACAGAATGTATTTCAAACTCTGGCACCACCAGAACCTAATACAGTTATGACACAGCCCATTACCATCTGAAACTGCAACGTAAAAACACAACACAGTCAGCATAGGATTGTTACCTGTGTTTTGTGAGTATTAACCAAAGAAGGGGTAGCAGCCACCATTGAACTACTGCGGGGCCGTGGTAAAGGGGGTATGAGGGGCTCTGGGGGGCGTTCAGGCTTCTCCTGCAGTATCTGACGCAGCCGCTGCAGGTAGTATATGAGGGCCCAGTGCACACCCTCTTCTGTCCAGTGAGGCTGCATCAAGCAACGCAGCACTGCAACATCAAAATAAGTGGCATATCTTGCTCGCTGTGATACAGGGATGCCACCAGGGACCGAGAAACTTTCAGTGAAAGAAAGAGAGAGAGAGATTTGTTACAGAAAATGACGTTGAGAAACATCGTAAGTTCAGACTCTTCAGTTTGCTCAGAATGGTTGCTTGGCAACTGCAGTGTGAACACATGCACAGACTAACACTGTGACAGATGGGAGTCTGACTGGAACTGGACACTGTTTATCTAGCTAACATAGAATGAGTTTCAAGAAAAAAATGCTTTTTTAAACTCTTTTCTTAAACTCATTATAGTTTTAGAAGATTTTACAATAAGGTTCAGTTTATTACAATTATTTAATATGTTATAAAAATGTTTTAATATGGTATAAATGAAAGTTCAGAAGAACAACATTTGAAATATGAAATAGAAATCATTTGTAACAAAATCTTGAGACATCAAATCAATAATTAAATCTTTATCATCAAATTTAAAGCATCCTTGCTAAATACAAGTATTAATTGCTTTATTATTTTTTTAATAACAATAAATAAATAATAACAATAATAAAAAGTGTTTCTTGAATAGCAAATCAGCATACTGGAATGATTTCTGAAGGATCGTGTGGGACTAAACACTGTAGTAATGATGCTGAAAATGTAATTTTGATCACAGGAATAAATTACATTTTAAAATATATTCAAATATATAGAATAAAGTAATTAAATATTTATTTGAATACTATTTATACTAAATATTTCACACCATTTCTGCTTTTGCTGTAGTTTGATCAAATAAATGCAGGCTTGGTGAGCAGAAGAGACCTCTTTAAAAAACAAGAAAATATCTTACTTTTTAAAAGCTTTTGACTGGTACTTTTGACTCCACAATAGCTATTGCATTAACTGATCTACAATATATGCAAATGTATTATAAAATTGTGCCATTTTTGTCAGAGTAATACCACAAAGTCTTAATATGATTTTTCCCCTATACTGACAAAGATGTTTTCCCTCAATTCAAACAGATTAATACATATTATCCTGATTCAAGCACCACCTGTATGTACAAACACTCACTTCTTTGGTTGTGAAAATCCTTTCTCAAAGGCCTGCTGTGAGGACCCTCCCTTCTCCACAGAGTTGCCACGGCGACAGCTCTGCCCTGTCACTGAGGGGGAGGAGGAGTCTGGCTGGGCTGATTCACATACCACCTGAAAGCCGAGATAGAAGAGGAAATCACATGACCCCAGATGAACAATGATGTTAATGCGCTACAAGAGGAAATTAATATACGCCAGGACTAAACGACCCACAAGGGGCTGTGCAGCTGCAAATCACAGTCTGCATACTTACTGCAGGGGATGGGTTACTGGTATCATGGGGACTACACTGGTTATTCACTGGAGAATTCCTCTTTGCTGTAGAGAATATAACAGAGATAGCAGATGAGTGAAGCATGAGAAATTGAGAACAATAAGCAAAGATAGATTTGTATTTTGGGTTTAATAATTTAATAATTAAATTGTTGTTGAGGACAGAAGAGATAGAATAACAGAAATCTGACCTGTAACAATGTTACGCATGGGTTTGACAAGGGAAGAAAAAGCAGGAACATCAGGTTGACGGTGCTCCCACATTGGCTGCCAAATAACAAGTCCACCAGCCAGTCGAAAGGTGAGGTCAGACTCCTGCCAAATGCAAAACTATTATCATTTTTTTAGCAGTTTAAGCCAAATTAATAAATTATTACTTGCAAAAATGAAAAAAAAAAAAAAATCTATAGATTCACAGTCATAAAATGAAGGCATTTGAACTGAGTAAGTAGGGCTCAACAATAAGATTTTTCTTGCTTTGTCTTAAAATAATTTCACTTGCCCTTCCAATAAAAAAAAAATTAATTTCTTTTTTATATTTGCTAGAAACATTTATTTTTTTAGACATAATTTTTCATCTTTAAAATACTGAAAAGATTTAATAATTATGATAATATAATTAGTATATTACACTATAATAATCAGAATATGTTTTATTTTAATTTATATTTAAAAAATACAATTTACAACAAACTGGAAATTAACCTGTACAGCTGTAATGAAACTCACTTCTGCTAATCTCAACATTATCTAGTAACAAATCGGAGGAACGTACAGCAACAACGTAGAACAAATCATGAAAAACTAAGGCATTAAAATAAAAGTATGTAATAAAAGATGTATAATTTTCAGTGATCTCCATGAATTCTCTCAAACTGGCCTTGGGCCAGCAGGACATCCGTATTGTTGAGCCCCGCAGAGAAAAAAATAATAACATCATAAGTTCCAACCTTTATCCTGTTTATGAGGGGGGCGAAGAGAAACACAAAGAGCTCCACAGTGGCCATGTTCTTGTGGTAGAGTTTGGCACGGGCATATTCGTTCTCTTCAGTTGTGCTGCCATTGCGGTCTGTAAGACTCTGGTTCCCCATTGGCTGAAGGTAGGCACTACTGCTACCACTGCTGCCCCCAGACCAGCCGTGTCCCAGGCCAGGCTCCTGGTGGCACTCCTGGGCTGCCTCCAGAAGCATCCAATGTAGAGTGTGAAGGAGTTTAGTTTCAGCTACCCCGAGTTTATCCTGGTGTCCTGGTGAAGAGAGATTGTGGACATGCTGATCAATAAAATTAACCACAAAGTGAATTCACACAGTGCAAAAAGGACATAGAAATTGCAGTTTAATAAAGGCTCCTACCCAGCTTGTTGCGGTTTGAGAGAAGGATGGCAGTGCAGTGGAGAACATGAGGCAGAGCAGCCTGGACAAGCTCCCAGCGAGAGATGCTCTGGATGGCTTCAGTGAGGGTTGGAGAAAGGCCGTGGAGTTTATTCTCCACCAGCACCCTCTCAAATGACTATAGGCAGGATAAAAGCATGAGACATAATCCTCAAGAGCACTTTTTAAATGATTACTTCTTCCCGTTACAGCATTATTTGTATACAAGAAAGAAAACATGAATACAAAATATTCACAATAAAATTCATGATTGCCAGTCTTGAAAAATAGGGTTTCAGAATAGTTCATTATTTTAATCTCAGTTTGAAAAAATAATAATAAAATAAAATGAACACTAATTGATTAATGTATATGTATTATGGTAAAAAACTTTTTTAAAACAGAGAAGGGTTCAATAATTATGCTATAAAATGGCTAAAGGTTTTTTTTTATGATGAAAATACCTTGTTTTATCATAAGCAACACTTAATAATATATCATATCAACGCAAGGTTGTTTTACAGTGACATGCATGTTTCATAGGGTTACAAAGTTGTGTCCCCACTTTTTGTCAACACTGTCAGATATTTATTAAAATATAATAAAATCAGGGAATATCAGGGGCAGCTGTCACTCAAAAGGACCCCCTCATCACAGTGCACCTCTGCAGAGACAGGCTCTGGGCAGTTTTATAGTTTTAGAATATTTTAAACACTAATCTTAATATTTTCACTTGTCACCACTATATGTCAACACCATCTTTTAGTTTCTGAGGAAATTACTTGAAAACTTTACATCATTTTATTCTCCTGAAGCAGGTTTCATTAGCAGCGTCAACAGAAAAAACAAAATGGCTACTAGGCTCTATTTGTTTTGTGAAAAATGCCTAATATGTCAATACTGTCAGATGTCACCGCAAGATTTTGTGTTCCAATGATACGTCAAAATATTTAACTGTGACTCTTGAATAAAAGCTTTAACATACTTAGTTGTGTTTATTTTAATACAGTAATTGACTGATTCAATGTATTTAATAGTTAAAATGACTACAAATTCAGGTTATCGTCAACAACGTCAGCAGTTAAATAGTATATAATATTTCATTATGATAATTTATATTTGTCGTGGAATTGTAGGTCACGTGTGAAAGTGTAATCTGTCTGCTTACACGAGAATGTGTTTTTAAATGTTAAAAGCATCTTGGATGCTGTTAAAGATAAAGTTGAAATTATATTGCACAGTCCAAGGTAAAAAACATATTTTGTTAAAAAAGAGAAAAGATGGGCTGCTATCAAAGCATAGCTCCGTACCTACATAAATGTAGTTTTAAATATTGCACCCAGCTTCATGCCACTTCTCAAGAATGACTGAGCTATAAAGGTATTTATTGTGGTATTTCAATATAGGTTTATATATTAACGTTAAATCAGTTAAGACAGCACATGTGTATTTAGGTTTGTAGTCTCTGAGGAAAGATTACTCACAGGTGAAGGTGTCCACTTATGATTACTAATACACTCACCACACAGGAGGCTTCATACTGCTTCCCTAACTTCGGCCGCAAAAACGCGCTGTAACAGACACATTTTCATTTAGTTTCATATCATAAAACTGTATAAAATAAAGCCATACTCGAGCCGGCAAGGACACTCTGTGTCACAGCATGATTTTAAATATGACGGGCTCTGTTTAAGGCACTGACAGCACGAGTGCTTTTCGAAGGTGAAATATTCGATAGAATATTCAACAAATTTTGTTCAGGGTTTCATTCTAAAACACAAAAGGTGCGGCGGTGTGTGAAAAGATGACGCACGAGACACCAGCGCAACAGAAATCCATTCAGAGACCGGTATGAGAGATGCATACGAATGAGAACCGCTCTGCGGGAGCCATATACGAGGGAAACAGACTAATCACTCGCAGAAAACACCTGTTATGCCACGACTAAATCACTGACCTGGTCTGTCTCCATAGGAAGGTCTGGATCGGAAACGGGATCCCCCGGCAGTTTTCCTGGTCACTGTCATCCAAGCTTTTTCTTTTCACCATTTTTGACCTGCTGGATTCAAGGGTGCAGACGGGCTGCTCAGAGACGGATTTGATTCACGGCATCACCGTAATATTTTACATCGGAGCGTAAAATGGCTGCAGGTGTTGACTTGTGTCGACACCACCCCGTGGAGCAGCGCTGAAAGACCGAATGCACTTGTCAATTAAGACACACTGACCAGCGGCTTGAAGATACTGCTTCAAATACGTAATCAATGAGATGGAGCGACGGACTACCTCTGGGTCTTAAAGATTCGCAAATATTTCAGTGTAGTACCAAAAGCGAGAATTCAGCCAAAATATCACAGATACAAACACTGTTACAGTAACGTTAATAATAAATAAATAAAGACAATACCATGTAAGAAGTTTCCAGAATCCTGTTAATTTTCTTTCTTTCGATAACAGTGCTGTATAACACCAAACTGGCAAAGTTCAGTGTAATAACATAATTTAAAAAAAAAAAAAATTAATAGCAACTTGTACATTTTTTTGTACACACACAAAAAAACGATGTACATTTTAATGTAAACTATGGCTACCATAATCTTATAGGCTATTATTCATGCAAGAACAAAAGTGTAATAAAAAGCACAACTGCACTGTAAATACACGGTTATTGTATTTATACTGCAATAAATGTAAGGTAAAATGAGATAACGCTTTATTTTAAGGTGTCCTTGTTACCTTACATGTACTTACCTTTATGATAACAATAAATTATGCATAATTAAATGCAAGTAACCCTAAGACAAACCCTAATCACATAGAAATTGCATGTTACTATTACTCAGAACTTAAATGTATAATTACACTGCAACAAGGACTTCTTAAAATAAAGTGTAACATAAAACTTGATCCTTTCATGTAACAAGTATTGATTTAAAGTCTCTTCAGGCTTATTGCACCAGTACAAAGCCTATACATGTTTATAAACTGCTGTTCATAAGAGTTAACCAATAACTCCTTAATTCCTATTAACAGACAAGACAAGAAAACAGAGTTTATACTCTAAAATCAAACAATCAATCGGATTAGGATTTAAAAAAAATATTGCATCATTTACATGCATCTCTTTTATTGTTTTTTTTTGTCTTCTTGCCCTATTATGTAAAACATATTGTCAAAATCCATAAATTATTTGTAATTTTTAATCTAGTATTTCACATTAACACATTACAAAAAATTTTTTTTATATGTGCTTTATCTCAGATGCATAAGACGACATGGGACTTTCAGCTCCAGTTAGGGGTGGGTTTTGGGGGCAATACAACAAATGTCCAAAACACAATAAAGAATAATTTCCAAAACACTTTATTACCTTTTTTTCTCTCTAACCATACATGTTATCAAATGATGATCATATGAATGCAGTGGAATGAATATGTACTGAACCCATCAAATGGTAGAAGCAATCATTTATCTTTAAAGAATTTAAACATTATTTTTTTTAAAAGGTTTTAGTTGTTTTGTGGCATTTAAACAAATCAGGGAAACAAAAATCATATACAATAAATTTAGTGGGCCAAAAGTTTATTAATCTCTATATTTTAAAATGTAAGGGTGTTTAAGTTTGCAAATTACAACTTAATTCTACAAATTCTAGTAAAGTTATAAAAAAAAACTGAACTGATTTTAATAAAATCTAGTCATTTAGGCTACTACTGGAATCATAAAAAAAAATCAATTACTTGGGTTATTACCTTTTTTATACTACTGAAATAACAAAAAAAGTGAAAAAACAACACGCACACACATTTGAAGTCTCTTAAATCAGCCATCTTCCCTGAGCAGTCTCTCACAAACATAAATACTAGTGCTGTGAAACGATTAATTGTATCCAAAATTAAAGTTTTTGTTTACATAATATATATGTGTGTGTGTACTGTAAATACTTAGTATGTATATATTAAGACAAGCACACACAGCATATATTTTGAAAACATTTACATGCATCAATGTGTACATGTATATTCATATAAATTATATATATATATAAAAAAAATAATAATAATATAAATGTGAATATATACACATGCATGCATGCGTAGTTATATGTACACACATCATAAATATCCACAATACAAAAACATTATGTAAACAAAGACTTATTTTGGATGCAATTATTTGTTTGACAGCACTAATAAATACACAATCTCCAAGCCACATTCACATGTTAAGGACTGTAAAATACAGGGAACTGTATGACCACAGTAAAAGAACCTTAGGTCTTCTGAGATTCAGCAAGAATAAATACGTCCAAAAATCTTTGCCGACCCCATGGGAGGTTGTTTCAGACCAACATGGTCTTATGTGCTGTCTGACACTGGACGCTTGTGAGATCTGAATGCAGTGACTGGCTTGGCCTTCATATTAGGACATACTGAGGTCTCATGTACGCCTCGTCTTCGGCCTTTTTGATTGGCGTTTGGCTTCATCCACTGGGATTCCTTCCCCACTCGCCTGGGCGAGTCCTCGAACTCCCTGGATCTGGCTGACCAGCTGCAGAAGCAGTGGGATCACCTGTGAATGACACAATATCATTATCTACATAATGCCACTAAAACAGCGGCTATAGTAAATGTTAAAAATCTATTTTTTTTTAACGATTCAGAAAAAAAAAGGAAACTGCTACCCGCTCATGATTATAAACAGCAAGCAACAGTAGTAATGTGAGAGGAAGGGCGATGAAAGATCCCTGGGCAACATCTTGATCTGGTATTTTCCTCTGGAAAACCAAACAAATTCATACAGATTATATCTAAGAGCTTGGGATTTAAAAGACAATAAGTAATAATCTGCTTTTATGTATTTAACTGCATTAAACAAATAACGTGGATAACGTTACTGTTGCATTCTGTAGAGCTGCTTTAGCGCTGAATAGAACTTGCTTAATAATTGATGAACTTGGCAACACTGACACTGTTGCTGAAATGAATCACCACTGAATTGACTTGAGCTGAATAAAGACACCATTCTTTTCTGACATGCTTACAGCTGTTAATCTGCAACATTAACACTGTGCACGTTGTAGGAAATGCTATACAAATACATGTGACAAGTTCATAACTTTTCCAAAACAATCCATAAAAGTCACACTAATGGACAGCTTTTTGAACGCAGAATTTAAATCCTTTAACACCAAATGAGTAGCAAATTGGAGATGAATTATCTATTCATTCACACAATATTTCGACCACTAAACAGAAAAAATTTGGTTACCTTAGGGTTAAAGGTTAGTGTTACATGTTTGTGGTAACCAGAAGATGTGAACGACACTTGTGGGAGTTTGAAGTCATACTGGGAGTGAGAGAGTGACGTGTGAAGCATCAACACATAGCTCTGCAAGAAGACAATAAAATGAAATTAAAAAATAAAATGTCTTACCACCCATTTTTCAAACCAAATCAAAGTATGAGCATTAATTAATATGCATATTGTAAAACATAATACAAATAGGAGTGGTTTAGAGGAATAAAAGTACCTCTCCATCACGTGGCAGGGGGGCAAAGTGGAAAAATAGAGACTGGCCAAGGGACACACTTTGGAAGGGATTGTCAAGGTTGTCACTCTTGTAGAGCTTCACCTTTAGAGAGGGACGAACAACAATGAATTCAAGATTTAATCAAATAAGAGAAACATTTTAAAGCAGTATTTAAATTACTGAACCTACCCAGAGAGTCGGCAGATGCTCAGGGGAAGTGATGACATTGCCACTCAGATCAAACAGATTGATCTGTCTGAAGGCGATTATGTTTATTCCATCAATATCAGTGTTTCCCACCTAAAACCATACAAAAACAAACACATGAATGGAAACTTCAAATAAAAATTAGGGCCGGGACTTTAACTCGTTAATTTAGATTAATTAATTACACAAAAAATAACGCGTTAAATTTTTTAACGCATTTTAATCGCACCGCGGACCG
>JAUMHR010000050.1:5800912-5813999 GCA_032361145.1 Enteromius fasciolatus
TTTTTTTTTTCCTCTCACTCTGGCTCTTCCTCTCACTCTCCTTTCCACAGGCTCTTTCAGTGGGGATTTTTCCGTATGTCTTGAAACTGTTGCAGAGTTCAGCAAGAGAGCTCAGGCCTCTTTTGGTCTTCATATGGGCAAAGATCTTGGCTGTAGATAGTGTGCGTAAACCATTTTATTTCTTAATGACTTCCAGTTTACCTACTATAGCACAGTTTTAAGTAAATGTTCACCAAAGACTATAAAAAGACTAAGAAAGAATATATAAACAGAAGAAAGTGCTTTTTATGGTCTCAGAAGTGTGTATTATATTTGCATGTCCTTTATTTTCTCCTAGTTTGTTTTCTTTTGCAATATCTAAGAGCTGTTCTGAGAGACTTAGACTATAAACATCAGAAACATTCTGATTAGCACATGTTGTGTGAATTTAAATGCTATTAGGATTGTACTTCCATGATGTGTCATACTTCCAAGTGAAACAGGAAATTCAATTAAAAAGTTACAAAAAATCTAGGATAGTAAAAATATGCTTCACATAATGCAGCCGAAACAATTATAAGTATTTTTAAATAATGTGCTAAAAAGCTGTTTGGTTATCGGTTTACTTTTATCCAGTAATAGATTACAAAAAAAAAACAACCTTTCTATAGAACTGAAGAATATAAATCTATAGGAAAAACTGATGCATTGTTCGCTAGACCACAATTAAGATTTTTTTTTTGTGTTTTTATTTGTTTTACATTTGTGTTTTTACCAATATGTAAAAGCTATTGGTTTTTCTTTTTATATAATAACACAAAAGAAAAAGAAATCATAATTTAATGCACATTCCTGGTCTAGTGAATGATTCATCTGTGCATGTTAATTCAAAAGATTAGTAATTTGAATTAAATTAATGTGACTTAGTTTATCATAGAAGATATTCTTTAAACATTCAGAATGTATTTTTGTACATTGGAGTCTGGAAGGGCAGTGGAAATGAAAGTGGTTTACCATCTGTCTCTGACTGTAGTGGTAAAGACACCTGCAGAGATAGATGATCATTCACGCACATCTCTCACAGAGACTGCAGCACTCAAATCAAAACACACTCTAATGCTGCTGATCTGGCCATTGAAAACACATTTTTATCTAAAGAAAGATAGGACAATTCTTATGATTGGTTTATCAAATCCAACAGCAACTTTGATATTAAATTAAAGGCCAAACTCAGCCTGTAAACAAGACCCTGTGACTATACTTTATCTGAACTATCAGTTTTTTAGGACTGAACAGAAACAATTAAGCAAAGAGATCCAGATACACAGATCTTCACAACTCTGATGTAGAGATCATTGCTCTCGGATCTCATTAATACCTGCGTCAATTCAAAACTCCTAGCATGATTTTAAAAGTATTGATGTCAAACCTGCCATGTTTGCTTGCAAATACAGTTGGATTTAGCACAATAGAATAAAATAGACAATAGGGGGTCTTAGTCATGCCATCTTAAAGGTGTAGTTCACACAAATATGAAAACTCTCATCATATCATTCCAAACCTGTATGACTAATTTTACTTATCCAAGACACAAAAGAAGATATTTTGACGAGTATTCGAAACCCACTGGTATTCACTATATAACTCTTACCCTTGTCTACTCACACTCATGTTGTTCCAAACAGCTGCTGTATTTTTCCCCCACACAATGAAAGTCAGTTGTTTCCAGCAACATTTTCATTACCAGCATTCTTTAGTTTTTTTGGGGGGGGGTTGTGTATGTTTGACAAAAGAAAGAAACTCATACATTTTTGCAACAACTTAAGGGCATAGTGACAGATTTTTCATTTTGGGGTCAATTATACCTTTAATTGGCATGCTTTAATTTATAGATATTCCTCTAGTCATCAGCATCACATGATGCTTCAGAAATCAATACTAATTTGATGTTCAAATAAGTTCAAAAGAACAGCATTTAATTTTGAAATATTTTTTTGTAACAATGTCTTTTTAAAGTGTCTCTTTTAATCAATTTAATGTGTCCTTCATTTTTTGATAAAAAAAAATTATAAATTACTAACCCCAAACCTATATAAAAATATATATACAAAACTGTTTAGCTCATATAGAGTGGTCAGTATGTGTCATTGGTGTGTTCACAATAGCACATGGCTCTTAAAAAATCACCAGATGAAATGGAGAGCACAAGCAGGCGATAGTACAACTTGCCCTTTCCATCTTGCCCACACTATCCTCCAACACACATTCTGTTTGAGATAAGACAAATAGCTTTTCTCCATCTCTCTCTGGTCATTACAGGTTCTGTTATTGTGTTGTTGGCATCAGTGATGTGTTTCACGTGCTGTAGTTCAGTTTTCATTAGAGGAGTATGTGAGTGTTTTACAACTCTGACTCAGACAAAACTCAGATGTAAGAAGTTTATATCAGACAGCAAGATTGGGAGAAACTGTTGTCAGCAGTCAGGATGGTGTTTTGTAACATTTTTGTCACTTCTTCAATTCCTTCTTTTACACTCGCCTACTCTCCCTCCTGCTCTTTTTCTTTCTTTTTTTCTGTAGTCATGCCAGGCTGATCTTGTAAAAGACAATGGACACAAATACTTCCTTTCGGTGTTGGCTGACCCGTACATGCCCGTGAGTATCTTACAGATGGCACTGAATCATTTTCCACTTTGTTCAAAACAAAATCTGTTTTGTTTACTTAATCTGCTGTGCCATATTTACAGAGTTCAGACTATTATTTGTGTTTCAGTCGGAATTTTGTGTACTTTTGGCCAGTTAAATCATGCATGGACATTGAAATAAAGATAGACAGTGTTAATTAACTGAAGTCATGAATATAGTTGTTGACTCCTGATTCTTTATGCAGGCTGAGCATCGAACCATGGCAGTCTTCATCCTTGCTGTCATTGTCAACAACTACAACACAGGACAGGTATAGAGATAAAACAGAAATAAAAAACAGATGGAGGTCAAGATGATGAGTGTGGGAATCAGCATACAGTCTGTTATCTGTCTGTCTTACTGACTGACTAGCAATGGAACAACACATACATTAAGGGCAAGCTCTAACTAAATACTGTAATTGCTATAGTGTTCACACTCCACAACAAGATTTCTTGTCATCTCTCATCGTCTTGTCATAGCAGTGTGCATAATGCATAACACGTAAGTGAGAAGGTATGCAAATGACAAGACATTTGGTCGAGAGACAGTCCTGAACAAAAACAGTAAAATAAAATAAATTTATTGCAAGATTGTTTTCTTCACTGTGAAGATCTGCGCTGTGATTGGCTTGATTAGTTCCTTTTGTCTTTGTATCGCACACACTACAAGATCACATGGCAATCATTTGAAACAAGTTTGAAAATGTTGCAGCATCTGTTACTGCTCGGGACATCTTCAGATCATGTTTGTTGCTAATCGGCTTGTACCTAACAAGCATCAGCAAACACAACAAGCATGGATTTGGCCGCAGTCTGCAGATTTTGTCACAGACACAAATCTGTCTGCTACATAGGGTTTACAGACAAACTTGAAAAGTAAATATGAGTATAATAAGATGTTTTAAACAGCATATTATCCACCTTTTTTTTTCCCATTCATTAGACGCAATAGGTAATTACTGAGGACAATAACAATGTGCAGTAAATGGTAAAACTGTTTGCGCTACAAACCATGCGTTCATAATTAAGATAATAATTCAAAATAACATAAGACACACCAATTTTAAATATCAAGCAGCAAAACAAACTGATTTGTACAGCTAAACATAGCTGGATGCAGATTAAACTGGAAGCTAGACCCGTAGATTTTACATATAGCCACGCCCATTTTTACACCAAGAAAAAGGTGGATAGAATAATCTTCAAACAAACAAAAAACATTGTCCTTTCTTTTCATCAGGAGGCATGTCTGCAGGGTAACCTGATTGCAATCTGTCTGGAGCAGCTCAATGACCCTCATCCTCTTCTGAGGCAGTGGGTGGCAATCTGTTTGGGACGAATCTGGCAGAATTTTGATTCTGCACGCTGGTGCGGAGTTCGAGATAGTGCCCATGAGAAGCTCTACAGTCTTCTGTCTGATCCTATACCAGAGGTTCTGAACGTTGACTAGTCTAATACTTGTAGATGTTGCTTATTTTATGTTTACAAGTATTTATATGGCTTACATTTACAGTTACAAATTCAGATCTTAATCTGGGAAAATTTACCTGCCATAATGTATTACAAACCTTACATAAATTTCTAGTTTGTTCTGCTTTTCTGTGTACTCCCAAGTCTAACCCTAACCTGCTGACCAGGATATGTATTTCAAATTATTACCTGCTACCTTCGTACAATAACCCTGATCAAGGCGCTGTTATGTGGTTAATTTATGCTTTGTGTTGGTCTCTTTGGCAGGTGCGGTGTGCAGCTGTGTTTGCGTTGGGTACATTTGTGGGGAATTCTGCTGAGAGAACTGATCATTCTACCACCATTGATCATAATGTGGCCATGATGCTAGCACAACTCATTAATGATGGAAGTCCAATTGTGAGAAAGGCAAGTTTATTGGATTTTCATCAACTTCGTCTTAAGTCTGTTCTAATGGTAAGAACTGTGCCTCTTGGAACTGGGGATTGTTTATGTTTAACATTCTGCTCTAGGGATGTGCATCTCATCTCAATGCATTACCAACAATATGATACGTTAAAGATACATGTAAAATAGATTGCGATGCAATGGGAAAAGTATGATCACTTTTAATGCATTGTGTACTGTTTCATAAAACAAGTATATCAAATAGGCCAAGCTTATTTCAGTTAGTCTGACTCGTTGTAAAATGATTTGGTTTCCATAAAGCAAAATTAACATACACATATACCTAGATCAAGCTTAGTCACTGTGGCAACTTATGCTGGAAAACTACAGTAACTTGGTCTAAGCAGGCTAACTTTCAGGCTAAGTGAGGTCTCCTAACACCGACCAATAGAAACGCAATGATATTACCACGGTCTCACATACATTTGACAGCATCTATTATGAATTTTGACAGCTTTTCAGTATTTTATTTTACAGTTTCTAGCCTAGCAGCCTTTCTCTCTGGTTTTATGACAGCTGTAACTTTTATAGTTTGCAGAAAAGAACGAAGAACATAAGAACAATAAAATCTAACATTGCCCTTTAAAGCATTACAATAACTAAATAAGAAACACAAAAGACAAATATTTTAGCAATATGTATATTTTACTCAGAATTATTAGATATGCTTGCCTGAATCTAATATCTACAGATTAAATATATACCTGTGACAAATTAGTTACGCACTGAGAGAAAAAAACACGTTTCAAATGCAGTAAACAGTACAGATATTGTCGTTGTTTGCCGTGGTTGGTCGATTTGATCCATGACATCAACATTACAATAATATAATATGCATTTTTGTTGACTTTGTTCTGTTGCAATGTAAAAGAGGATATTGGTCTGAGGGATGCAGGTGCTAAACATGATTATACTGGAGGATTTGCAAGCAATCAGAATACATTGTGGTTTGTGGATACATCTGTTTACACTGAAAATGAGTCATTCAACACGTGTACATAATGTATTTTAATGCATCCAAACTCAATATAGCAGTTTTCATTTATATATTTCACAATTTCTGTTGTCAGAAAACAGGATGAATATAAAATAAGGACTGAAATACAGCCCATTATTAGACCTACTAACTAGCTCTCCCTTACAAGATGTTAATCTGGAATGAAATCTTGATTTATAACCGAGCCGTCATCTAATTGAAATCAAATAACATTACACATAAGATATAGACAATGTCTGTGCCATGATTTGGCTATATTTGCATGTAAAATAGAGTTCGAAGCAATAGAATATCTATTTATTTGTGAAAGCTCTGCTCCTCTCATGCCCGGTAAACAAGACCTCGCACTCACACAGCAATAACAGTCAGTCTCAGGGATGCTTAATCTAGCAGCAAAGTCGCTAAATTGTCAACACTGCCTGTCATCACTCTTGTATTGTTGTAGTTGACATTAAATATTTTTTTATATTTATGGTAATTTTAATTATTACTGAAAAAATATATGGCATTAAATAAAAACAATTAAGGGACTACTACATGGACATATATGTATATATTGCCTTTTTAAAAAGAGCTATTGAGAGCAAAAATAAATAGAATTAAAACAGTCTGCCTGTAGTGGCTCTTGATTACCTATATTAAATATAATTAATGTTGATCTGTAGTGACCATTGTTTACCTAACTGGCCCATGTTAATCTGTTCTGACTTTCGATGACCTGCATTGGCTTCTGATGACTTGCTATCACTTTGTTTACATCTAATAACTTTTATTTACTTGTTTTTTTGTTTTGTTTTTTGTCATGTTTAGGAGCTGGTCGTTGCTCTTAGTCACCTAGTCGCACAGTATGAGAGTAATTTCTGTACTGTGGCTCTACAGTTCATGGAGGAAGAGAAAAACTATGCTGTACCCTCTCCTGCAAATTCCACAGGTAATTATTTATTACAGGTAATTATTAATTATTTAAGAGTTTTTTTTCTTAGTGTTTTAACATTTAAACAACAGCAATAAATTAAGTGTCATTTTTAAATTGAATACTCACAGTAATGTATACTGCACAATGTACTATCTATCTATTGATGTATTGATTTGTGTGTGTGTTGTGTGTAGAGACAGGAAATGTTACCCCAGGTAGGGACAGTCCTGCCATCCCTCGTTTACGATCAGTGAACTCCTATACAAACCTAAGAGCTGCCACCACTGCTCGAACCCTCAATAAGAGTCTTCAGAACCTCAATCTCAATGAGGAGGGTGAGTCATACTACACTCATCACTAAGCCTAAAGTTTCTGTTACATTTTTTTAATCTTTCAGCAGTTCACAAGATCAGTGTGATTGCCATAAAATCATGCTGCTTAACTGCAGATTATATTGTACTTTTAATAGCTCCCCTTTATAAGTGAAAAATAAAATTCTTTATATTGTGATATGAGATTTTTGCCATATCACCCACCCCATTCAAGCAGTGCTTAATCTTTATGTGTGTTATAGGTGGTCCAGCAGCATTCTCTCCAGGGAACCTGAGCACCAGCAGCAGTGCCAGCAGTACTCTGGGCAGCCCTGATAATGATGAGTACCTCCTCTCCTTTGAAACCATCGACAAGATGAGGAGAGTCAGCTCATACTCTTCCTTGAATTCTCTCATTGGTAAGACTCCTTTCAGAAAAAATCATAGACTAGACCTTCATCAGTTTCCTTTAAAAATGTCTCTCTGAATAGACCAAATGCCAAATAAATTAAATTAGATTTGTGAATAGATTAATAATATGGTCTAAACATTCTTAGACTTATAGCATTCATCATGCACTATTATCATACAGTATTGTTTTATGGTCTACTATATGGAGCTTAGAAACAGCATTGCATCTAAAGAAATTAAAATGTCATATTCAAAACATTTCACTCTATTTTAAACATTTCAGTCAGGAATTATAGTTCGGGAAAAGCAAAACAATCAAATTTGTTCATGTTTAAGCAACAATAACAAGCAAACTAATAACGTTACAAGAAATAAGTATTACTCACTCATTAGGATGATAACTCTGTGGCTCGCTCGAGTCTGCATTCTTCTTGCCTTCTTTCAATTAGACTGTCTTACTGTAATAGTAGACATATCAAGCTTTTTACAGATATAACTCTCATGTCTCTTTGTCAATCATTTGCTGAGTTTCAATTTTATTTTAGTGACTCATTGCTCATTGAAGATCGAGCAGACCAACGCGTCAGACAGCGCACCCTGTTTATTTTCTTCATTTTCGAAATACACAAAGTTGTGTTGTTATTATATGTGTATACAAATTATAGACCCTTCACAGATTCGATTGATGTATTGCTCTTATCTGTATGATCAAATCAAATGATCAATGTGTAATTTAAGTTCGTATTGGCATCATCAGAAAAAGACACCTCAACCCGCATATATGCGGGAGCGGACCCCAGGGGGTTAAAGCATTAAGTTTAGCCACTATTTCAGTTTGAAATCTTCAATTGCAGTTATTTGCTGCATTATTTTTCTTGTGTGGGTTTTGCATTCAGAATACTAGATTCTACATCTTAGACCCAAATATTTTTTTCCCAGATATTTTCATATGAATGAGTAGTTAATAAGTCTGACAGTTTAGTTCTGATTAACCAAGGAAAAAAAGCATTGCAATAAATTTCGCTACCAATAGTCATTAAATATAACTAGATAAAAAAGTTTGTCTAGAGAAACTTAAAGTTGGCTTGAGAAAGCCGGAGCTAAAAGTTAAAAAAAGTTATAAAAGTTTAAAAAGTAAAACATTTTAAACCGTTTAAGTTTAAAAAGTTTAAGTTTGATGTTTTCAGTCTGAAAGAGTTAGAAAAAGTCAGATGGGAGTAACAACATCAGCACTACATTACTACATGTAGTGTGTAGATTTCAGTTTCTGTATAGTCTAATCTTTAATTGTCATTCCATTCGAGGAAAAAAAAATAATTTACCCAGAAATCTAATCCTTCTTCCTTAGAACTGGTTCTCTTTAAAATACAAATCTTTTGCAATCCCACATATGGTGAAAGCCTGAATATAATCTAATTTCAGTCACATGTGTTTCATAAACGCATAATCCATTCTGGATTGTAATCTGCTATCAAAATGCTAAATTCCAGCTGCGGTGAGAAAAGGCCACCTGTAGGATCATCCAGTCTGACCTCATGGCAATTCCTACATATTTTACGAGTTGCCAATTTGTATGAATTTGTGCGAATTACCTACACCTAACCCCACCCCTGAACCTACCCGTTACTAGGGTTTCAGGTAAATCACACAAAATCATATGAGTGTGGTTGTACAAATTAGCATGAATTAGGTTGTAAATAAAGTAAAAAAAAAACACAAACCGTTTTAAACACTGGTACGTAAGTGTATTTATGTACTTTATCAACAATAAATTAGGATAATTTTCAACCAAAATAAAGTTACAGACTACAGGTTTAATTAAGGACATTATTTTCCTGCGCAGGTTCTTCCTTCCAGTCAACTTGCATTTAATATGCTTTGATACAGCAATCTGTGAACAGCCATCCCTTTCAGTAATGACCTTCCGTGACTCTCTTGAGGGTGTCAATTTATCTTCTGGACCAGCGGTTCTCAATCCCAGTTTTCACGTACCCCCGCTCTGCACAATGTGTATGTCAAGCGTTTTTTTCTATTTGAACGTAAGTGCCCTGCAAAGTGGACATCCAGTATTTATTTTCATAGGTGTGGGATGTCACACTCGTCTGTGTGTGAAGAAGTGTGCCAAATCCATAAATTAATGTTCTAGAGTGTAGTAAACTTTAATGGATTACCCCTGCTCAGGGAGTAGGGAGCAATGAACAAATGTGTAGGGACCATATCAATCGGAACACAGTTCATGCACGGAGCTCACTTTTAATGAGCTGATTATTAGTATCAGCTGTCTTTCCCATGATTGTGGTTTTAAATAACAAGAGATACCCTTAATTTAAACTGTTGGGATACTCAATTAATGAAACTTATACATATAAATATTCTAATATTTTGAGATACTGGATTTTTTCATGAGCTTCAAAATAAAAGAAGTAAACAATTTAAATGTTTTGCATGTAGTGGATCTAATAAATATATATATATATTTTTTTAAATTAAAAAAAACTTTTATGTGAAAGCCTGCAGGAATAAGTTTAATTGTCCTTGACAACATGCCTATTTTAAAATTGGTGTAAAATATTTTTTGTTCACCTGGTTTCATCTGAAATTCCAATTCTCCTTCCTCCCAATGGTCCACTTCTGCTCTATCTATGACTTCTTACAGTTTCTCTGCACTGCTGCCACTCATGTGCTGTTGGTGTTGTGCAGTAACTGTACTGTACATTGCATAGAGAAATTTCCTGCTGCTTGCAACATTTATAGGGCATCCAGTAAAGAGAAATCAACCCACAAGTTATGACTGCTTTGACAACTTCACACCAACACCCCCCCCCCCCCCACACACACACACACCACACCACACAAACCACACACACACAAACACACACAACCCAGTCTCCGGCACATTTTAAGACCATCTTGCATCACTACACTGAAGCAGGGTTTATTTAAAATCCCATTTAGTGCTCGTCAAGTGTTAATCTTAGGCCCTGGACACAACACTTTTGATTACACTTTTCATCTATATTTTATTAATCTCTCTATAATTTCGACCTAAAGGCTGATTTTAACAGGTCAACATGAACTGCACATACGGCAGGCTCATAATAGATATGCAACCATAATTTCTGACACACTTTCCATGTCACATTAACCCATATTTGAAGCAAAATGTCAGAATGCTGTTTTGATGGCTGCTTTATAGTATACAGAAATTAGCCTGACTATATCAGACTTCATATTTCTGGTCAATTTCAGTTCGCTTCTTTACTCAGTCTGATATAGCAAACCTGTTCCCAGTTTATTTCCGACTCTGCAACAGCTGGTCCAACCAACAGAGAGTGGGCTTAGAGCTGTTTCGTAGATGCTAAGTGCTGATTTTAAGATTGTAGTTTAGGTTAGGGATGCATGGAGACATGGGATGCTATTCGCTCTGTTGTGGAGAATAGTCCCAGCATTTGCCAACTGAAGGCTGAACAAGAAGAGTACTTGGTTCACATTTTGAGGTGGCCCTACTCACGACAGATTTTGGGAAAAGATTAGGTGTGTTTAACTTTAAGCTGCGCTGCAGCCACCGATCAGTGTGTGACATCAAAGTATTGATCGGTTGCTGCAGCGTTGCTTTAAGTCGCTAGGGCTGGGAATCGATTCCAAAAAGAATTGCTCCCAAGGCATTGTGAGAGGAATTGATCAGTGGGAATCGACTCCTTATTCAGATTCCTTTTTAAGTTGAACAAATCTTATCCTGAATGCCTCTCAAATGGAAGGCTGCATCCTATGTACGAACGCTGCAGACATTTAAATTCATGAAAATAAACTGAAAGAAAAAGAGTATGCAGCCTTCTTTTCGTGAAGCATGCACCTCTCCATGCTCAATAAAAGCCTTGAGTATGAGAGATGAGATAAAAGATTATTTTTATCTTTATATTTTCACTTCCATTTGCCTGCTTACTAGAAGTCCCATTCGTTTTTCTGAATTGTTCTTTCGGATATTAGTTGTATTAAACCAATTTAAAAAAATTGTTATTTTATGGTGGAACTGGCTTATGTTGTCCACATGATGTGATCGAGTCTTTTAAATTTTAAAATAGTATATTAAAAACATATAAGCCAATAATAATTCTAAAATAAAACAGCCCAAGCACAGATCAGCAGCCGAGAGCATCTGATTGACAGATAAACCACAAGCTCTATACGTGTTGTTGTTAATGTTCTGGTTATTTTTATTCAGTTTACAGTATAATTTAATAGTATACGTTTAAAGCATGAACTTGTGCACATTTATTTAAAAAACTTCATGTCTTGTTCAATTCATGCAATAAACGCAGGTCCCTGCCTGTTGGCTGTGACTAATTTCCTGTGCAAAGCAGAATTATAATTTATATATCTGCTTTGTTTTTTAACAAATAAAGCTTCTTAATATGAAGGGGATACTTTCTATAAACTTTATATCCTGCAATCATTAGGAGATTAGGTTCAATCAATCTAAAACCAAGAATCAAAAACAACAGTAAAGAATCGATTTGCGTTGATTTCAGAACCAGGAATTATAATCTGACTCAATTCCAAAAGTTTGGTATTACCAGGCTACAGCATAATATGTTTAGATCCACAATTATTTGCAAACTTTTCCCAACAATCATCAAAAAACATATCATAATTTGCTCATGCAAATACTATTAATAGTATTTGGCTTCAAAGCACAGCTTCTCTCATATTCTGTGATTGTTTCAGCCCAAAGCTGCAAAGCATTTCTCTGTGTGAAATAGGGACTGGACATTGCCTCAAAACACTGCTGGATGAACACAAGCAAACTACAACTCTCGGTTGGACAAAGCAAACCAGTGTCAATCTTCAAGTTTTGAGAGATGATTAATTAAGGATCAAAGATGATTACAGTGAGTCTTAAACACCTCACTGTTTGTGTAGTCAAAAGTCAGAGGGGAGGTTAATACATTTATGTTTATGCTTTAAGCACATGCTTTTATTCAAACTGACATACAAAAGAGGCAAATAGATGCAATAAATGCTTGAAATACAAAGTTTCAGGCATTGTTCAAAGTAAATAGTAGCTAGACAGGAAGAGGTTAAAGAAATGTGTTTATTTTTGAAAGTAAGAGAACAACATTACAGTTTACTTACATAGGATTGGTATGGTAATAATCCTTTTCTTTTTTGGTTAATCGCTGTTGCATTTTTGCTTTGCTTTGTTGCTTTGAACAATTCCATTTTCTCATGGGAAATGAACAGCCTGAGGATGAATAAATGATGGCTGAATGTACATTTTATGTAAACTGTGTACTAAGAATCAGAGATGCAGAAATGCTGGATCTTTAACCTTCTTTTATGGCCTCTGCAGGCAGAGAAACAAATTTTATTTCTACATAAATACTCTTGTGCTAATTTAGTCTAATCAATCAAACCTGCTGTAAAGGCACTATTTTTCCCCCTCTTTATTATTCATGTACATTCATATTTTGATCTGGTCGTCCTCTTGGTTTCAGATCCTTCATGTTGTTACATCTACCATTGTATGGTGAGACTGAGGTTTGCAAAACCCAGTGAGCTGCTAACTGCATACAGTACAAAGACAACTGCCTTCTATGTCAGCAACCTAACTGAAATGGGACTTCATAAATGAATTATTAATGGCGTTTACAGGCAGCAGCACTTTGCATCATACAAATAGATCTACTCACATCAATCGTATGAGAGACTCATGAATGGATAGTGCATTTGTGACGCAATAGCTACAAATGCCTTATCAGCATTAAACCCAATTTATCAACATTTTCACAAATTTCTGCTTTTAAAAGCATTTTGATCTGCACATTCAGCCTGTTTTCATCCCTTCATCTTCAAATCCATTTCAGTTCTCT
>JAUMHR010000050.1:5825510-5851908 GCA_032361145.1 Enteromius fasciolatus
CATTTGACAGCACTAATATATATATATATATATATATATATATATATATTTAACACACTCCATGTACATAATTTCAACATAATTTGTTTTTTTAAGGATTATTTGATGAGAAGAAAAGCTTAAATATCAGCACTTATTTAAAATTTCTGTCATTAGTTACTCACCCACATGCCATTCTAGTATATCCTGTATGGTTTTCTTTACTCTGTGGAACACAAAAGATGGTGTTTTGAAGAATGTTTTTGAGTTTCTGTTTACTATTTTTGTGTGAACAAAAAAAACAGGAACTGAAAGTGTGTGGTTATAAATATAATGTAAAAATAAAACAATCAAAAATAATAAATGTTATAACAAAAAAAATGATGATAAAAAAAATGATGTGCCTTTACTACATTCATGCTGAATAAAGTAATTCATTTCTTCCATCCATCAACCAATTAATTTATCAATCAATTAATTTAACCAACATATCCATCAAATCGGGTCCATAGTGCCATAGTTGAAGCACCCTTCTAAAGGATTAGTTATCCACTATGCTGTTACTAGAGAAATCGTTGTTCTGTGTTGTGGTCCAGTGCGTTCCTGCAGCTCCCTCTAGTGATCACTGTTAAATAATGCTGCTTAAATTTTGTGGGCATTAACTGCTTATACTAATTAGCTATCTCTTTCTACAGTCGTGTGATGACGTATCGGGAACACGGTGCTTGGGTCGTGAAGGCACATCTGCAAAAGGAGCCTGAGGGGCACGTTATCAGTGTCAGGTAACTGCTTTTCTCTCCTACATAATTTATAGCACTTAATTTAAAGAATATACCTCATGCCCTTCTTGTATTTAGCTCACAAATTAGTTCTCCTTTCTTGTAGTGTTAATGGAGATGTTCGGTTCTTTGACCCACGGACACCAGAATCAATTAACATCTTGCAGACAGTGAAAGGACTGACAGCTCTGGACATCCATCCACAGGCAAACCTGTTCGCTTGGTGAGAGAGCACTTTATACATCATTTAATACAATTCTATTGTGAAAGATTTAGCTGTTTACTAAAAAAACACAAAGACAAATGTTTCCCTGCATCCATGACCCTCTTTACACCTGACATTAAGGTCCACGTGTACACCCACATTATAATTAAAGTATTGTCACCACAAAATCAGCATCTGCTCACCTGGTCCTGATATGCTTGTAACTCATGCCTCTTTTTAAACCATTTTTTCTCTTGTTGTCTCATCTTCTCTCTCCAGTGGCTCTATGAATCAATTTATAGCTGTGTATAACTCCAATGGGGATGTGATCAGCAACATTAAATACTATGATGGTTTCATGGGGCAGAGAATTGGAGCCATCAGCTGCCTGGCCTTCCACCCTTACTGGGTAAGACAGATTTCTCAGTGAAGACAAAGTGTTTTTATTGCTATGAGCTGCAGTGTTAGAAAAGCTCATTTGAAACTGTAAGTTGTCAAGCTGTATGTAACTCATAAAATGAATGTATTTAAATTACAGTCAAGTTATTAACAAAAGTAGCTATTCAAATTGGAGCTACTGTAACTATTTTAGCAGTATGATGTTAAAGCAAAATAAATTTACACTAATTAAATTATTTAAATTAAACATATATATATATATATAACTTGATGGCAGTGATGATTTTACTAATACTAAAAGAATATTACTTGAGACTACAATTAATATGTGCCTTATTACATGACCCATCTGAGATAACCAAATCACTAGGATTAATTGGACCCCAGAGACTACTTCTAAAACACTGCACACATTTTTCTTCATGTTGAAATGTTGATTTCAAAACCTATGCTTTATAGAAAAGGTAAAAGACCAGCCAAATACTATCTTAGCTCAGTAATACGCCCCTTTCTTATATCTATACAATACAACCAATAAACAATTTTTGCTTTTACATACATCCACATTAACATAAATATAAAGTAAATATATAATATAAGTAAGGCTGCTGTGGTATTGGCCAACACAAAAGTACTTTTTTTTTAACATTTGTATTTGAAAATAAAAAAATATGTATTTTTTTTTATTTTACTTCACTTCACCAGCCTCATCTTGCCGTGGGCAGTAATGACTACTACATGTCCATCTACTCAGCAGAGAAGAGACTCAGATAACATCAGATGACCGTTCACCTTTGACCCCTGCTGCAACCCCCCCGGATGTAAATGACTTCCTGTAAATATGCAACAACCACAATGAATGTCTAAAGAAGGCTGCTGAAACCTCCACATGATGACTATATTAAAACCATTATTATTATTATTCTCAGCATAATTCTCATTATGGATTTATTGATTGTAGACTTGGCTGTGCAGAGGAGTGTGTACCATTTAAATTGCATATAAAGATCTAAAAACAAATCTTTATGGTTTGGCCAATGCTAGCCAACTTTTTCTTGGAACTGATAACCTCCTGCAGAGTCAGAGAGGTCGACCTGAAGGCAAGAGACTAGGAAATGACAAACTTCCCTAAGCTCTGTGTTCAAGGCTGACTGTGGAAGGCCTATTGTTCAGTGGGTTCTCTCTGAAGCCCTGTGCCTCGTCATATCTCTGCTGAAGTACAGTTGGATGTGCTCTTCTGAAAAACTCATGTCAATCTTGCTGTAGATCCATAGTTTTATAAGTGTGCAGGCGTGCATTTCTTGTGTGACTGCCGTGTTCTTACTCGCCAATCACAACCTCCCTCACACATCCATGCTTAACATGTGCACACACAAACTATGCCAAATCCTCTCTGCATCAAAACACAACATTTTATTGTAGTTTTACACATCATCACATAAAACTCGTATCTCAAAGCACTAGACACGGATAACAGGGTGCTGTTCATTTGCGAGCTAGGGAGAAACACAAGGTTCTTAAAGATAAGCTCAAATAATTAGGAAAAAGATTTGTATAGATTTCACAACAGAAATGTACTGTATAAGAGAGAGTGAATTTGCCATCTATTTTTGCCTGGGCAACGCAATAATCACAAGTTTTCGAAGGTTTTTTTCTTTACTTGTTTTGCATTTAAAAATCATAAATGATATTTTTTCTCTCTTCACACACATAGCTCACTTAAATTGTGCCAGAGCCTCTGTTTTAATTCGTTAAATGAAATATCTGTCCTCCATGCTGGAAATGCCCCATTACCCACCTTTGCAGCACCAAACCTTTTGTTCTCTTGAGCTAGTGCTCACCATCTTCATACCCCCCATACCTCCCAAAAAGACTGTCTCTGTTAAGAGATTCATATATAATCCGCTGCGCATGAACTCATTTGGTCTTATAATTAAAGGTGGTATCTGTTGTTGTTTTTCCTCAATGAAAAATAAGTGCAGTGGACAGAACAGAAAAAGGACTATTTCATATTTTTAGCCTCTCATGATGTTGGACCTGATCTTTTCGCTTTATTTGTCACTCCAATAATGTACAGTCTTTAGGTTACCCATAGAGTGACATAGCATCATGTGGAATCAAATACAAGTATCGCGTCTCTGTCATTGCAGCACTTACATACAGTCTCACTATGTCCTGTGCTGTTTCTAGCTTTAATAAATTAATTGTAATTTTGTTTGAGTGTTTATAGCTTGTGGTTCACAGACGTTTGTCTCACAACTGTGCACAATTTTGATTTGTTTACACAAGAATGAAAATGAAAGTGTTTACTTAAAGCCTGAAAGGACAGTTCACCCAAATATGAGCCTTTTTATCATTCACATACCTGCATTACATTGCAAAATCATTTTATTTATTTTTTTATTATTATTATTTATTTTTATTTTATTTATTTTTCTTTTTTTTATATAGATATTTATCAGATGCTTTTTATTACTTTTCCATTCAATTCAAATGGATGGGGACCAGGCAAATAAAGACATTAACAGGTTTAGCAGAACATGCAGGTAAGTAAATGATTCTGTCTTTATTTTTGGGTGAACTTCCTCTGTACAGCAGGAAATTCAGGTGGAGCCTTATTTTGTTTTATTGTTTTTGTGTTTTTAATATTAAATGTTTAGCATTATTTGGAGTACATAATGTGAGTACAATTTATCAGTAGTGTTAAAGTGAGATTTGTAAGCAACTTTAAGGTGCTGACAGATTGAGTAGCCAATTAATAAAATTAGAAGGGTTGAGGATCAGGTGGAAATGTATTTTTGTACAAGCTATGACATGATGAGTGGTTTGTTTGTTTTATTTGTTTTCCTTTCACATCCTAGTAAAGATTTCTGCAAGCAAATTGGAACTTTTATTATAAGGGTGACTGATGGAAACAGGCCTGGATCAAATATTGAGAAATACATACCCAGCACATAAGCCTGCTTTCCATCCAGTTTTTACGCTGTTTTGTTATCGACAAAGATAATTTGCATAAAAAACATATTTGCGATTTCCATCCAACTGGCCTTTTACTGATAAAATGGTGTGCGTGATGACGTCATCCTTAAAAAAAAATATTGTTTTACAAGTTTAGGTGTATCACGAAAAAAAACATAGCCCATTATTAAAACAGAAAAAACAGGTGTATTTTTTATTTTTTTGATTGATTACATTTTATTAGACTGTATTGGAATGGTAATTTAGGTTATTTTATTTCTCCTAACCGACAACCGGCGGTCGTTAAGCCATTGTTAGATTATGCTAAATTACAAGTAAATTAAATTTTAATTGATACGTGGCTGTGACCCATTAAAAATAGCTTAATTTGTTTCCAGGGATTCATTTTATACGTGCTAAAAGCAGCATAAACATCAGAACGTGAGGATTCAAATCACATCACGCGCAGAGCTTGTGCAAACAGAGAAAAACATAAGCTATAAAAGCAAAAAAGGCTCATATGCCAAGTATATATATTTTTGTAAACAAATAATAAATTAACACAAAAGAAAAAAAGTAGCAGCCTATATGCTGAATTTCTGTTATTTTTTGTGATGCGATCTTGAAAGCAGCATCCAATTATTTACAGAAGCACAACTGCTTTTATTGTTAATGTACACAAATAAAATAAATATTTAGAATAGTTTCGAATAATGTCTTATAGTATAGTTATATGAGTATAGTAAGCTGTTTTCACTTTTATAAGGCGAAAAAATGATGATCCTGCCGGTGCTGCGTGCAGTGACACATTAAACCTCTAACTCTACACCTATAATATCCTGAAGAAAATTAGGTCTAATAAATATAACTTTCAAAGTATTAAAAAGAAACATCAAATTAACATATTTATGTTTGAGATGTAACTTATCTTATACCATATTTAAAACTTTAGATGCAAAGATGATTTAATGTACTTTTGAAAAGCTAAGGTGGTTTGATACAAGCAACACCACGAACACGGATGCTGCCAGTGGGCTAATTCTGTCATGCGACACTGTATTTATTTGCATTAAAGCAAATTTTTTCAACAAAAGGTGTTTCCAAACCATTTTTTGCGACATTTGATGTATCGATATAAAATGTATGCACTAAAGTTAAACAGAAAAATACTGTGTCCACATTTACAAAATGTTATCGATTATTAGCATTTCCTTCAGCTATATCGGTAAAAAATTTGAAGCACTAAATATTTTTTTCGTAAAAGCTCCTTGGATGGAAACCTGACTTATAGACAGCTACCTCTGAGACAATTATGTCACAATCAAATTACACTTTTAATTAATGGCATAAATTCAAATAGATAGATGGAAGAAAAAATACATTTTAATGCTCACCTCCGTAATTAGCTGAATTTACCCTAGTCCTGAGTCCACAGTTCTGAATTATGAGATGATGAAGTTAAAACATCCTTGTGTGTAGTTTTCCATCAACTTTAGTGCCCTGATTTTCTGTCACTGATAATGTCATGGAAATGATGAATGACAGATATGTTTAATTCTTACCTTCTGAAAATCTAATTGTTGAATTGTGCTTGTATTTATGTTGTTTTTTTTTGTAACTGGCTTATGTAATATCTGTATTTTATTTTTAACCAGTTTACTTTTTGTTTCTTCTCATCTTTTAATCTCTTCATTACTGTCATTTTTTCTTTGTTTGTATTTATGTCTTGCATTTGGTATGGCTGCCATTCACTTGCTGTTGTCACATTAATCGCTGAAGGGAAAGACAAAGCACCTTTATTTGTCCATCACCTTTTCTTTTGGACCCTCAGTCTCTTTTTAGATTTTCTGCCCCCTTTGGACATTTGTTTTCATGTAAAGGAGAATTTGGTCTAGCACTTACCAGGGGATTTGTTCATGAATTGTGCCAGTATATCCCTATCAGATGAATTTTTCAGCTTCCTGTCAGGGAGTGGGGGATGTACTCTGCCTTCATTAGATTGGAAATCACTGCTCTACTAATCCTGTTTTGGGTTTTTAACATTTTAAAGAAAAAGATAAATTAGTTAAATGGATTGAAACAATCAGGTGTTTTTTCTGTGGCTGTAGACTGCTTTTCACCATGGTTTAAAAGACGAATAGCAAGCATTTGAATAAACCAGATATGTAAATGTACAATTTGCAGTATTTGTCTGTTTATTTCTGTCATCATTTTTCTCCAGGTCCTCCTATTGTTGTCATATAATATGTTTTTAATTGCTGAGTGCTATTATTACTAGATATTCTTGCATTCTTGGAAAACATTTGTTTTCAGGAACTATGTACATCCATGTGAGAACTTGTCTTATGCTTGTTGAATCACGAAGTCACTGTTACAGAAGTAGTAAGTAATCAGTAAGCATTACTGCTTAATCATTAAGCAGTTTAGTTTTGGAGGTTGGTTTAAGCATTTGTCTGTTGATCTGTGCTGATTTAAAACTGGAAATAGAATGCTTTTACCTAAAGTGTAATGACACAGGTTCACCTCCGCCTGTCCACTGAACCATCCTCCTGCTTTGTCAGAGAGGCAGAGAGGGCAATCTAGTCAGAGTGGACATTCCAACTCTGCTCCCATTTCCCCAGGAAGCAACACTCACTTCCTGCGAAATGAAGAGAACCGAGGCCGTGTGAAGTGATAACTAGGTAAAGCCCTTCATATACAACTCCTCCCTCCATCTTTACTTCACTTTGTCCTACAGCAAAACATACGTGCATACACTGGTTAGAAGTGCTCAGCCATGTGGGTGAAAATTCAGCCCTCTCTAAAGATTGGCACCTTCCTCCTCCTCTTCCTCTTTACCTGTAAGAACAATTTTACTTCTAGTTGCTCAGTACTGGTTCAAATGGATGTTAAGGTTGGTTTGGATATAAACTTGTCTTGATTTTTTTTTTTTTTTATATATAACCGTCTTTGACAACATTCAACATCATCAGCAGAGGAAGCCTGTGCAGGTCTGTAAATCATTCAATTCTCATCCTTTTGTTAAGTTGTTTAGTTTAAAAATGTCATAAGAGGAATCTGTACATTTTACCATGTAAAGTGTTTGATTTTGGTTTGTCAAATTCGTAATTGTAATAGGGATTTGGAAAAGTTTGACATTACATTTATTAAGAGAAATTCTTTTAATTTGGACCAAAAAACAAAGTGTGACTTTGTACTGTTTGTTTTTGAAAACATGCTCATGTGTATTGTCACATGCCCTGTTCTGGAAAGTAGTGGGAAGTGGTAGAGACATGAGGACTAAGTAAGCCGCGTGATGTAATTCGTCTTTCTCTTTTAGAATTTAGATGCTCTTAGAATTCGATAGCCAAATGTGTGCTGTAATAGAGTTTAGCTAATATTATTAACTTTATTATTAACCAAATATTCACTCTGACAGCTTATGTAGAACTATTGTGTTCATTTATTCAGACCTGTGGTGTGGTCTATTTATTACAAATAAAGATTTTGTCATTACTACTACTACGAACTTTAAATACATACCTCCTACTTTACTTGCATGATTATATGGAATATTAACTTTAAAAATAAATTAAAATATGGTTTCTGCCATATTTGCATTTGAATGGGTGTAGACAGACGTTCTAAAATAACTCTCTTCCCCGGGGACAGAAGCTTCTAAATACAGTATGTTTAACAATTTTCCTTCCTGCTTCAATGTTTATGTACACCATCCTGACACTCCCTGGGCACCAAAAGGGGGCAGATAATAAGGCTAATAAGACTGTTGTAAGAAAATCAAATGCAATGCTAAATGAAGCACTAAGGGGCTAAGATCGGTATGCTTATATGATAGTTCAGGGCTTCAGTAGTTAACTGAAGTAAATCTATTTTACACCACCACAGTTTAGTTGAATCAGTCTTCTGTTGAATTAAATTTACATTTTCTGTGATGCAGAATCTCATTCCTTAAAACACCCACCAACATCTAAGAGGTAAAAAAACGTTATTTCTCCACAGAATCTGTCATAAAAAGTGTGAAACTCATTATCCAGCCGGGAAATGAAGTTGAAAGAGGTACAAATGTGACATTAATATGTCAGACAAACGTCAGCCTCTGGTCAGGGCATCATCCCAACTATAAATACAACTTCTACAAAGATTTTCAGCCATTAAATACTTCCAGTTCTACAGACCACTTCTATATACCAAATGCCAGAATGGTCCACTCTGGGAAATATAAATGTGATGTCATTGAGGACCAAAAGAAGGAGAGCAGTCAAAGTAAAGTAAAGGACCTGAAAGTGAAAGGTAGAGGAGCACATTGGTTCAGCATGTACAAGAATTGCTCTCAGTTCTTATCATCTAATCTCCTTCTAATATCTGCTGATGTTTCTGCAGGTCTTCAGACACCAGTCCTAACAGTGAATAAACGGAAACTGACAGAGGGAGATTATGTTACTGCTGTTTGTACAGCAGAGGGAGAAATAGGTCCTTTTACATTTTTTTTTTCTAATGGATTTGAGGTAGTCTATGAGGAGGACACAAGGACACATCAAGCTGCGTCAAAGCTACTCCTTCCTCAAGGAGCTGTGAATATATTTTGCTACTATTCTATTAAATTGCGTAATACAATAGAATTCTCTGATAACAGTAGTGTGATCAGCCTTGACATTCAAGGTATGTAAAAAAAAAAATCCCCACTATAATAAATGTAATTGTTAATCCAGAAAGTGTAAACATATTCACATTCCTTTCCATTTCAGAGCTGGAGATCACTCCCAATATTACAGTCAACCCATCAACATTAGTTGTTGAAGGAGATCGCCTAATCTTCAACTGCATTGTTGGTTCGACTTACCAAAGAAATTCTGATCTCAAAATCTCCCTCATCCATGGGCCTACCGTGCTCAGTTTGAGCATGGCACAGAAGGATTACAACATGTCCGCAAAGGCTAGTGACTCTGGGGAATATGAGTGCATCTCAAATCTTGGTGGTGTTTCTAAATCCTCCGCTATGAACATCTTAGTAAAAGGTAAAAGACAATTAATGCTTACCAATGATTCCTAATATATTCTTTGTGGAAATTCACCTTAAAATAGATTACCTTTTTGATTGTGATATTTGTAGTACACTTTTTATAGGTTTTTTTTATAAAGAACTTACAAAAACAGCATGATAAAACAGCTATAGAAATTGGTCAATGCGAATTTTATGTTATATTAAGTATTCAGATGCTTAAACTTCAGGCCTTTTTTTCATTCATGCTAAAAGGCAGTGAGCATTAAGCACAGTCTGGTCTTGCCTGAACACTTTTAAATATATGCTTTGATAACAGTTTTTATATATTTGCCTTTAGAGCTTTTCTCCATGCCTGTCCTGAGTATTCACCCATCTGAGGTTTTTGAGGGAGAACTCTTCAACATCAGCTGTAAAATCAACAGCTTTGCCTCAGAGAGAATTCAATGGGATGAAATAAGGTACTCGATATTCCAAGACAATACATCTGTAATAAATGGTAGCACATACAGTGGGACTGCAGGCAAAGCATCCAATGGGAAATATATATGTGTTGCTAAAGCCAAAGGAATTATCAAAAATAGCGAGAGAAAGCCGTTTGAGGCAAAAGGTAGGCAGTGTCTTGTCATCAACTTTTAGTAAAAAATAAAAGACATAACAGCTTTTGTAGTTAATTTACCATTGTTTCTCTTAAGTTCTCGTTTCAAAGCCTGAGATCTCAGTTGATGGTCCTGTTATTGTGAAAAGGTCATTTTGGATTCGTTGCCACTCTAACAATGGAAGTCTGCCAATTATCTACTCACTCAAGAGAGACAACATTACCCTGAACATGACTGAGGTGTCTAAGCCTCATGAGGCTCGTTTCTTAGCCATGATATCAACTCCTTCAGACATTAGCCGTTACAAGTGTGAAGCAGAGAACAATGGCCAAGTCTCAAGCAAGATGAGTGAAAGGCTTCATGTGACTGTAATAGGTGAGGTCATCATAAAGTTATCTGTGGTCTAAAAAGTCAGTAGTGTACAAATGACCAGGGAAAGAATCTGTGATTTTTATTTATTTATTTATTTTTTTTTTATGTATTTTACAGTTGATTAGTTTACTGTTTTACTCTAAAATCATTATTAGCCAATGATTAAAGAAAGTGCTTTATAAATTATGGGCATTTTTTATGAGTTCTACATGTGCATATTCAAATTTAACAGATTTTTTTTTTATTTATAGGCTATGAAGGCTAATAAAGTCTGAACAGGAAATTATTACACTGTAACAGGGGTCATCAAACTTGATCCTGGAGGGCCGGTATCTTACAGAGCATAGCAGCAACTTGCGTCGACACACCTGCCTGGACGTTTTATGTATACCTAGTATAACCTTGTTTAGCTGCTTCAGGTATATTTGATTAGGGTTGGGGCTAAACTCTGCAGAGACGCAGGATCTCCAGGACCAAACTTGATGACCCCTGCACTATAATGTTATAAATTCTTTTATGTGATGTAAATTCTGTGATTCTCAGAAGCCCCCGATTATTTTTATTTATGTTTATAATACAAATGTTTAAGAGTTAGTCCTGGCCCCCTTGTTTGGAACTACTGATGTTTATTGTCATGTAATTTCAAAAAGGGAAATTGGTTTACTTTATTGAGTATACTGTTGTCTTGTTTTTAGTTCCAGTTGGGAAGCCCTTACTGACAGTCATTCCAGTTCCAGGAAACATTGAAGAGGGCAGTGATGTTACCCTGATATGTAACATTCAAAAAGGCTCCCCACCTATCAGTTTTAGTTTTTATAGAAGCAGTGGCACAGAAATCTTCAGCACCATAGTTCAAAGTAATTCATCATCATATGATCTGAGTGCAGTAGAGAAACATCACAGTGGAAATTATTATTGTGAGGCAAATAACCAGGCCGATGCCTTTAAAATGAGTGACACAGTCACAGTCGAAGGTGAGCTTTATCTTTCTTTAGTTTCAAATCTATAGTCAGTTATATAAATTGACATTCAAACTTAAAACATAAATTCATTTTAAAAAGTGTCTTTTTCTAAAAATTTTCTAATCATTGCAAATGCTTTGTTTTTTGTTGTTTTTTGCATTACATGTGTTTACTAATCTCATAAGAAGTTTGATTTTTTCTTGAGCCTATAGAATATAGAATAATGTGCCTTTTGTTTTCTCGTAAAGTTTTAAATGTATAAATAAAAGTATTGATTGACAATTGTGGGAAAAAACAACAACAAGGACATTCTGCAATTCAAAACCCCTCCTATGTTGAATGGAAAAAAGAAAATCACTTTTAAAGAAACCAAATATACAATAATTTATCTAACATCTACAATCTGTAAGGTAAAAACGAAACTGTGTTTTTTTTTTTTCATCTACTCATTCTCTCCTTATGTGTCCATATGTATAGTGAGCCTGGCAAAATGGAAAAAGGCTTTGATTTCTGCGTTCTGCATGCTGTCAGTGGCCCTGCTGGTCCTTTTCATCGTGATGCGCTACAAGGCCAAGCGAGGTAGAGAGTTCTACAGCCCTCCTGCATCACAGGCTGCACATCTCTGAATGTGAACCAAATTCTCTTTTCAACTTTTCTCTCTGTCACAGGTAAAAGAGAGATGGCTGCCAAACTATCAGTGTGAGTTGACTGGCGTTTTTAAGTTGGTCGTTGAAGGCATTATTAGAAGGACAAGCTGAGGTGTTATTAAATAGTACACTCATCTGACCATGCCTTTACAAGTCAATTGTAATATCAAGAATAATATCCATAGAAAACCAAGAAATTTAGGTAGTGGAGAATATTTAAAAAGCACGTTTATTTATCTTTTTTCTCACCATTCCTCAGAAAGCCTGCAAGCCCTAGATCAGAAGACTCTTTAACCCTGAGTCTCACCCATGACACCCATTATAGCGACCACACAGGTAGACTCTTTATATTTATTATTTTTATTTTTGTTTTCTCTGTTCATCCGCAGTCCACTCCATTCATTCTTTCACTCTAGTTCAATAGTCTATGTTGTGGTCATTTTATTTTACCTGTTCAGACCCAAACTCTTGCAAGACTGACCAATCCCTACTACATAGAACTATTTCATATTGAGTCCTTGTATGATCAGACACCTCCAGTTGGAACTTCTTTCTGTAGTTTTGGGACATGCCAAACACTGCACTGTACCCCAAGATGTGTTTGTCATATCTGTCCAATAAACAAATTCTAATTAGGATATGAGGGCTCATTTTAGATCAGTAGTTGAGCAACTTGCTACTCTGTGGAACATATTTAAGATGACTTTTTGCTGAAGTGTCTACATACTTCCAAATTGCCCCCCTCACATTCGTTGTTTTGCCATACGCATTCTGTTCATGAGTCAATATAACAGATCAGGAGTATTCAGACTTTGCAATCCATGATCATGAGATTTAGTCACCAGTTGCAACTAAAAGTTATTGTATTAAGATACTAGCAAATTCGCTGTCTAATTCCAGGCGCAGAGCTACACTTTGATGCTTTGAAGGGGAAGGTGACCTATGGGACATACCACAATTAATGGGTACAACTAAAGAATCCTGAGTAAAAACAGTGTAGAGAAGGGTCCGAAATTTTACAGGGAGTTATTAAAACCATAAGACAAAGTAATTTCTGAGATTAAGAAAGTGGTGGCAAAATTAAGCTTTTCTAGATGAAAAAACAAGGCTTTCTATAACCACACAATATTTTTCAGATCATACTTTTTTTTAAAACAAGGAAAAGGGGAATTAAAATTTGATTGGATTATTGAAAAATTGTAATTGTAATTGTCTAAATGTTAAATTGTCATCTAAATGTGTCAGTTTTTGTGTCAGGCAATTATTGCAGTCAACTGCTTCATCTTCTCTTTATTCTCTTTAGAACTGCTGAAAATGTTAAACTCGCCCATATCACAGCAGTTTGGCTCATTATTCATCTTAACCATATTTGAATCATGTGTTCACCATGTGCTTTTTCTCTGATTTCACTGCTTTGCTTGCATACAGTATGTGTTTTTGCTTTCATTATCATTTGTTTGTTTGTTAATTAATGTTTGTTTCATTTTACTCTAAACGCATCTGTGTTAATGTTTTATTACTGTTAAATATTCTATAAAAATGTGTGTATGTATTTGGTACATGAAACAACATTTGGTAGGCACTTAAAATCTAATAAAACTCTTTATTTGGAATTACTTCATTTGGAATTCATTCCCTAACATATTAAGATCATCAAATTCTCTTTCGCATTCTGTTTCTTTTAAAATATTTAAATGTGTCATATAACCTAGGTATCATTTATATACTTAGGTATACAAGGTGGTAGGGTATATTAGGTATATACCAGGTCTCATTCATTTATTTATTCATTAAAATGTTATTAAAATTCTTTAAACTTTTGGTTTAAAGATTTTTTTTTTAAATGAAGCAGCAATGTTGACTTTGCTTATATATCTATTTTATGAACAGTTTCCTGCTTTGTATAAGTATTGAACGCATCACCCTTACTCCCAGTAAATATATTTCTTAAGAGGGTGTTGACATGAAATTTTAACCAGATGTCTGTAACAAACTAAGTAATCCATATGAATGAAACCAAATAAATTAGTTCAGAAATTAAGTTGTGTGTAATACAATATAATGACAAAGGGTAAAAATATTGATCTACTGATCTATTTTATAGTTTGCACAAAAGCCTTTATTGGTAATGACAGCTTCAAGACTCCTCCTGTATGGAGAAACTAGTCACATGTATTGCTCAAGTGTGATTTTGGCCTCTGTCTTTAAATGTTGAAGGTTCTGTGGGCCTCTTTTATGAACTCGGATCTATAGTGCTTATATTCTATTGGATTCAAGTCAGATTATTGGCTGGAACATTCTAGCAGCTTTATTCATTATTTTTTATTTATTTATTTACTTTTTTTTCCTAAAGCCAGTTGAGAGTTTCCTTGTGTTTAGGTCTTGCTGAAATGTCCATTCTTGTTTCATCATCTTCATTCTGGTACTGTAAGTGTTGGGACTGCATCAGCTAATATTAATTTCCACTGAAAAGGGGTGGGATTGCTTTCTAATTACTGATAGTTTTCAGCTGGTGTCTCCATGCCTCTTTGCATCACCCTTTCTTTATGTGTGCAACACTTTTTCATTTCATTTTTTAAAATTTCAAATCAACAGCACCTTTAGAAATATATTTAATGACAAAAACGGTGACGTGTTCAATACTTATTTTATACTGTATATGTTTATATATATATATATATATATATATATGTGTGTGTGTGTGTGTGTGCGCATGTGGTTGTTTTTAATACCTCTGATCTAATTTTCTACAAAATTCGCTGGTAAAGTTGAGAATGAACTTAGAGTTCACTTGACATCAGTGGCATGTATATGGTGATGCAGAATTTTTGCTGTGTGTTTCAGTGGTGGTGAATAACAAAGAAAGTGTTTGGAGTGAAAGACCTCGAGGTGAGTCAACGCTCCATAAAAATGAAAAGGAAAAAAAAAAAAACACTAATTTCCATTCATTTCCCAAGCTACTAGTATTCACCTGCAACATACAGGCCTACCTGAAATGATTCTAACAAATTAATTTTGTATCTTTGTATTGATGTTCACGTTTTTTTATCAGATGTTGCTGACCAGGACAGCCTAGGGTCCACAAATGAAGGTGATGTAGAGTACACAGAGGTGGTTCATCCTCAATCTGTAGATCCTACGCAAAGTAAGTTCAACACTTAAAAACTACAGTACTGTGTAAAAGTCTTAGACCACTAGTATTTTCACCAATAAAAAATGGTTTTAAGTCGGTTATCTCTATCTTTTGCAGTAGCGTGTCAGTTGGAAATATCAGTTTACATTTCCATACATTACTTTTTTGTCATTAATGGTAATAATGCAGTGAGATTATTGTCTGCACAAGAAGTCTGACAACAGCCAGTGCTCCACACAGAGATCTGATGTGATCCTCATCCAGTCTGTCTGGAAAGACATGAAGTAACAGAACAAACTGAGACTAAATCCAGAAGAACTGTGGCAACGTCTCCAAGATGCTTAAAAAACCTACCTGCAAAGCTACAGTACTGTTCAAAGTTTTATATCCACAGTTCTTGTGGATTTAGTCTGTCTCAGTTTGATTTGTTACTTCATGTCATTCCAGACAGACTGGATGAGGATCGCATCAGATCTCTGTGTGTTGTCTGACTCCTTGTGCAGACAATAATCTTACTGCAAAAATCATGTTTGGAAATGTAAACTGACATTTCCAACTGACACACTACCGCAAAACAGAAATAAAACCATTTTTTGTTGGTGAAAATACTAGTGGCCTAAGACTTTGCCCAGCACTGTATATCCATCTCTTTTCTTTCTCCCATTCCTCTTTTCTTTAGAAAATGAACATTACGATTCCCTGGCATGCATGAGTTGATTAGACAAAACTACTTCCTGGGTGGGGTCTAACTATCCGAATTATCCAGAGCTCTGGATTTTAATTACAGTGGTTACATTCTACAGATATCATGTAAACAGGAAACCCCAGACTAATTAGGTTTCTGCTAACTCTAATAGCTTCATACCTACATTTCAAAACAATCATTTATTTTTAAATAATAATACTACAATTATTATTTCTATCTCTTTCTTCTTTCCTTTTTAAGATATATCTTAACATCTTAACATTCTTATCTTAACATTTTTTTTTCTTTTGTTCTATAGTTCCTCTGAAAAAAGGCACAGATACTGTGTACAGTGAGCTTCAGACCACTCAAGGTACAAACAACATTACAAATTTACACAAAAAAAGTTTCTAGGACATTATGTGATAAAAAAAATTATGTGTGGGTTGTTAATTGATTTCTTCTTTTTATTCACACTGCTGGTACAGGGGCTTTTGAACATGTTAACCATGTAAGTGACATTTCTTATGACCTTATAAGCATTCTTTTCATGCTGCTGAATGACCTTTGAAATATTGAGATATTGCGTGTCCCCCAGTGTGTTTCAAAAGTTAAGTATAATGTTAAACTATTTTTGTTTGTATACCTTGGGTTTTGATGTTTTGTTGTCTACTGCAGTGAAATTACAATTTGAAAATTAATTTGGTTCAAAGATTGTGAAAAAACAAAACTTTATTCTCTTCTGAGATTTTTAGTATTATTATTATTATTACCTAATTTTTAATACAAGTATGCGAAAAGTGAAAGCATACAACTCATCAGATTTTATTTACTTTTTTAAGCAAATTACTTAAAATCTAAATCAAAGCAACCCATCTGCTTTAATAAAGGGCAACCTGAGACTTCATAATATTTTACGTGTGGTGCCAGTACATCACTGCACCTGATCAGAGAACTTTAAATGTGGTCTTTCTTCAGTATCCCTATGACATGTGGGAAGATGTAACATACTCACATGGAGGACTGAATGTGTGTGTTTTGTACAGATCTACAGTAAGTGAAGTGGGGAAACACCAGTCAGACTTTCCAAATAGGGAACAAAATAGCAGGGCTGTGGTTTCCCTTTGAACAGAGGGCCAGAATTTACAGAGAAAAGTCATGCGCAAAGTGACTTCATAAACCCGGTGAAAGGCCAGAGGAAAGATACACAGAAGTGCAACAAAATTATGAGACAGAATGACTCAGTTTAAAACACTGAAACTGACACCAACCCAATTTTCCCTTCTGGGTTTATCATCAAACTTTTTCACCACCTCTCATTTCACCTCTCACTCATTATGTGTAAATCTCTGATGGATTATGTGGTTTGCCAACAGAGATTAGCATGTTAAGAAAGATGAGGGAGAAATTTATCCTTTGAGAGAAATGTTTCCCTCCATCTGAGACAGTCATGGCCTAATGGTTAGGGTTAGGGTCTTGTCACACAAAGATTGTGGGTTTTGGATGGGTGAAAAAATATGGGACACCTTTCCTTTCGTTTTTTTCCTTTTGAGGATGCTACTAACATAAACGGATTTCCATTTAATATGATTTATGAAAATGAGGACATCTCACTGATCAATTTTGTGCTTGTATTTTCGTAGCAAGGCCTGTTAGAATATGCTGAACTCAACCATGATCTTCCTGAAACAGTGGACTAATAAAAGTCCGCCATCAATCTTCTGTGTCCTCCATCAACATTCTCCTACAAAAAACAAAACACTGGTTTAATCATTTATTTCCCTTTCCTCGTATGTGATTGTTTGTTTGTTCTATTTGTCACAGTGCTATCCTATTGTGTGTATAGTCGGTACTAAAAACCACATGTTTTTCACAAGGTTGCATTTTTAATAAAGTGAAATGATTTGTTTGACATTCTTTCTGTGTTGTAATTTTAAAACCGTACAAAACAATAACCTTTCTGTCTATAAAGTAAAAAATTAAGGATAAGTTGTTTTTTGTGTACGTTGCTTTGATTAACGTGATGCTAACCAGAATAGCAGCTCACATAAGAGATAACGTCAGATAACGTCTTCAGCCCAATGCTTTCATCTACTGACAAAAATAATGGAACTTTTAAAGGAAACCAAAACAAAGAATTTCCTCTCTGGGTTCCACTGGGAGAAGATGATAATGGCTAGTGAATACCAGTCCCACCCACATTACTTAGCTCATCAAGTGTACATACAGTAAGCTTCACAAATATTGGCACCCTTGGTATAAAAGAAGAAACATGGAAATATGTCATTGGTGATTATCCATTTGGTCATTTATTCAATGCATACAGAAAATGTAATCAATAAAAATATAATTAGTAATTTAATAAAAATAATGTTAATAAAGTTTAATAATTCAGTAAAAATCTTTGCCAGGATGTCTCCTAATGTTTAATAAGGTGGATGAATATCGGTCAAGAATTGTGAGACCATTCCTCCATACAGAAATCCAGATCCTCCAGTTTCAGAGGTCCTTGTGGGTTTTCTTCTTCATCTTATAGCACAGGTTATCTTTGAAGTTTGTGTCAAAGGACTGCTATGTACTATGCACAGTGAATCATTTTTTATTGATATTGAGGTGTACTTTGGTTGGCTCCTTCAATAGGACAATAATTCAGAGTCCAGTTATTGCTTGCTGTGTCATTGGGTTGTTGATTTAAAATCTGCTGGTACCCGATGGACGTTATGATAACGTATCCTAATAAGATGTCCAGGGCCCCTGGAAAACAAAAAGCCTCAGCATTGTAGATCCAAAATCATAATTCACAGTGCGGGGACAGGGCACTTTTCTGTGTTTGCATCTGTCTTTTTCTACATAAAAGTGTCATTTTGGTCTCATCTGTCAATATTTGCTTTCCATTTCCACTTGCTTTGATTCTTTGTTAACCAAACAGAGCTAGTGTTAGTTTGTATTACTAACTTCTCAAACAACAAGATCTCCCCAACAGTTTACTGATATAACACTGCATTCTAAAGACAGCAGATACAACAATATAGCATCAATATAGCTTATAGCATGAATTTTAGTGATGGTTCAGTAAGTATTATTAAAATCATTGTTACTCTTTAAGTTCACATTTGGATTTAAAATAGGTTTTGTTCATCCTATGTAATACAGTTTACCCCTGTATGTAACGTGGGGCAAACTGTGTGAAAGAGTATATAAAATTTTTACAAGCATATGTAGCATTTAATAACTAATGAATTGAATTGTTCAGGTTGATTCTGATGTCTCACACATGGCCTAGCCTAATTCAAACCCTTCATACACAGCAGCTTGACACAGGCAATATGTGAAAACAATAATAAACTATTTTTCATAAATAAGCCACAACAGAAATAAGGAACGAATTCTTTATACGAATTTATGCTTTATACGAATACTTGAATTACGTTTTAATCTTAGCCCTGACACTGTATTATCGTCGTTGTCCAGTAGAGGGATTATTTTTGCTGTTTATATGTGGTATCTGCACATAGTTCAGTTGTGACATCTAGCGGAGAAAACCTATTTTTCACACAATTGGCTGGTTATTGACCCACAAATTGATTTTTAAAAATGATGGCTCTATAAAGGATAGAGTGGGTTAACCTATGTAATTTTTGTTTTCTGTAAAACAAAGGTTAGGCCCAAATGTGTTTAGAAAAGTTATCATAATTGTAGTGACAATGAAATAAATTACAAACCAAGTATCAAAAATTTTCATTGAATCCAACGAACCCATCCAATTTTTTATGTAATTAGATTTTTAACTAAAATTCAATTGAAACCAAGGGGGCATTTTACCCCACCTATACCTAAATACAAAGTAATAATATTTTTGATTCAACCAACTAGGTAAAATACATTTGATGGAAGCTACATGTTTTGATTATAACTGAAAGGAAAGTCGTATTCATACCCTATCCATAAATAGTGTTGAGGGTAACGCATTACAAGTAACATGAGTTACGTAATAATATTTCTTTTTCCAATTAACTAGTAAAGTAACGCATTACTTTTTAATTTCAGTGTAATATAACGGAGTTACTTTTTCTTCTTATTGACTGACAAGTCTCCTGACCTGATGTTGGGAGAAATCAGAAATACAGAGCATTGTGCGCGGTGTGTGAATACAGTGTAGTTCTAGACTAAATGTGAACGTGCAATAATTAATCTTACTCTCAAAAAACAGATTTAGTATTCATCAAAATGACACAAACCTGCAATAATTAAATTACACAAATGTTTCTAATCTCATTTTATTAACCAATGTCTTTGCTGCTTTTTTGATTGACCTTTGATGATCCATTTCAACCATACTTACAAACAAAAATGACTGCTTCATTGTTGTTGTTTTTTATTGCTGAAAAGTATTAAACTTTCTTCTGTATTCTATTTTACAGATGTGATTTACTTTTTCTTCAGCCCGAGGTTTATTCGTGACACTTTTTGGTGTGCTTTTATATTTTCTATAAATAGAACTTCTCATATTAAAAACAAACACTCAAGCTCGGCCCATATTTTAAGAAACATAACACATTATTTTCCATAAAAAGTAACTAAGTAACGTAATTAGTTACTTTTTTTAGGGAGTAACTCAATATTGTAATGCATTACTTTTAAAAGTAACTTTCCCCAACACTGTCCATAAACACAAGATATCTGTTTGTTTCTTCATGCCCTTTATTTTCCGCAATCGATCAATGTTAGTAAAGTCATTAAGGTCTTATGTGTGCTGTAATGTCACTATCTTTTCAGATCAAAGCTATTTTATTTGGTATGTATGTCCATTCTTTAAATGTTCCTAAATAAATTAGATTTCTTTCAACATAATGTCTTGAATGAATTAATAAAATACCTTTCATTAAATGACAAAAGTCTATACTTTGATATAATATTGACATTTATAAATGTACTTGCAAAGATATAATTTAAATCCTTACACCTCAGTGTAATGTCAGATATGGGTCTATATGCAGAATCTCTATATTCTCAAAGTGAATGTGAAAAGGTTGACATGGCAACAATTGTATTTTTATCCTTGATAAAAATAAATTATTTGCCATCTCTAAGTACCCATATGTACCAAGAGTAAGAGATGATCAGTTCCTTCATCACTGCATTACGTTTCATCTGACTAGTCCATTATTTGTTGATTTTGATGTTTTTATTATGATGACATCCTAACTGAATCAGGAACTGCTCTGTTAATGGAAGCAATTTTAATGAAACTATTTCCCTTTTTTCTTTTTTTTACGAAAACTACATCTGTCACAAGTACACAATGCTATGTTAAATATTTTCTTTACTGACTTGCAAATTGAACAAAGCAGCATTTGTTTTCCTTAGCTAACGATTTTTGTCAACCAAACAGGGCTAGTGTTAGTTCCTGTTACTGACATTTCTCAACCAACAAGATACAGTTTACTGATATTCACTCTGTAATTTTGAGGATGTTTCTCTAGAGGAAACAAAACCTTTTGAAAACCAGTCAGCTTTTATGCATAATATTGTGTGTTAATGGCATTGTAGTAAAGTTAGCTATACAGAGTGGGGTCATAGAAATTCTTGATAATAACAATAAGGGGGAAAAAACATCTGATCCTGGTCTATCATCATCTTTCATTTCTATAAAACAGTTTTGGGGAAACTGACTTGCGGAGTCTGAACTGTATTTTTTGTTTGTGATTTTAAAATGCATTTGCAAATCATGCTTATTTTATCAAGACTTAATAATAACACATGGAGGATAATGTATTTGGACATTTATCACAAGACATCTGCAAACTATTTTTAACGTCTAATTTTATGTTGCCAACCAGCTAAACACATCCTAAAATAAACACTGTATTACACTGTATAACCACAGAAAGTCTCTGGTAAAAGTGATAGTGAGCCATTTCCTGTATGAGTTCATTCCTTTATCTAGGCTACTTGCACAATCAGCAGAATGCAAATCTTGAGACTATACAGTACCTATTGACTGTATATATTTTATCTCACCTTTCAAACAATGGCAAATCTCTAAAGGGGAATTTTGCATTAGGTGCATTGACTATTTCAATATTTTAGGGTTCTACAATATGTCACTGCATCTTAATTCTTGATTTAAAAAGACTCTAGTGAAGTGACCATGGTTAGTATTTTGAGTTAGGATGTTTCCTTAATATAGATTCAAACGTACAAAGAATCTCTTAGAAATTACGAATCCTACTATTGTTCAGGAATTGGCTCATGAATATTAAATAGATTGTTGTCGCTTCTTTCCTGAGTGTTCAGTAAAACAGCCAAATTAATATTAATGAGCCCAGTTAATTCGCTAGCAAACATGCTATCACCTAGCAACGTCTGCCTTTTGCCAAATAACCCAGAGCTAGTGGCAGAACGTCATGTTGCGTAAGTAATATTCATGAGCCAAGCATTCGCCGTAATATGAATTGTGAATTCGTATTCAAGACCGGCAGATTCACTTCCAGGTGCTAGGAGACGCGCGGTCCACTCACAATTCAACACGAACTGTGTTCGGCCTCATAAATGCGCATGCGCAGCAGCGCTGTCCTCCTGTTTCCTGCGCACATTGCCACGTTATTAGCGGCAGACACAAAATTCAAGCGACACTTCACACTGTTAAAGGTGATAGAAGACTCGCCGCGCTAACAATCTTCCCGGTTTACATCACGGTATTACTAATAGTTGGCTCGTTTGGAGGTGATTCGAGATGCTGAAGTTGTTGATTGTGTGCGCACTGGCCGCTATAAGCGGGGCTGATATCGCCGAGGAGGAGGACGTGCTCGTACTGAAGAAAAGTAACTTCGAGGAGGCGCTCAAAACTTACCCAAATATCCTCGTTGAGTTTTGTAAGTAGTCGTCAACTTTGTCTTAATTGTCGTTGCTGTGTTTGTGTCGATAGCTTGTGCAGGAGGAGAATGCAAAACGAAACCAACTCCGTGAAATGATTTGCTACAGCCGTACTTAATCTTTTGCAAACATAACTAAAGTAACAGACGTTTGCTAACCAAATCTTAATGATTATATAAAACTGGAGTAAGGACGCACTTTAGGGAGCATCGCCAAAGACGTCTTCAAATTGATGCAATGATTTGAAGACATCTTTGCCGCTTCAACCAAAACTTTTTTAATTAAACCATGCAAAAGTACGTTGACGAATAATGCATTTAATTAAAATTGGTAGATTTGTAGGAGCGTAGCGTTCGTCCGGGCGATTGCAGCCTTGGAACAACAGTAGCTCTTGTTTCATTTGTGTTGAAAATAATAAATACATTGATTTGCACTTTCGCTTGTTTTTCGACTTTCGATTTCCAACTGCTTTATTTTTCGGTTTCGCTACTTCCTGCAAATGAGATGCATGAATGATTTTTCAACCTGAAAAGACTTCTCAAACTTGTCATCGGGCTCCTAGGTTAGTTTGTGTGCACTTTACCGGGCTAAATTCATTGGGCACTCTCAAAGTATATCCTGATACAGAGACGTGATTGCACTCAAGTTGACCAATCATTACCCTCCACGAGTGTTTCGTCATAATGTGAGGCGTGACAGACAGCGGCTCCGCGCTAGGTTGACGTGTACATCAGAAATTTTTTTTTTTTTTCTCACAGAATTTTTTGTATTTAAAAACAAATTTCATGTGAAAAATATAATGTGTAAATTGTATAGTCCTTCATTAGTGTTTTATGCATCAAATACGCCTTCACTCTTATCAAATATGTATTTTTATAACCACTGAACTTTGGTCTTTAATAACATGCCATGTTGAGAGAGATGACGTTTAGGACGTTTAGAGTAATAAGTCTGGTCTACTTTAGTTTTTCCAGTTTTACTGGATTTGAACACCAATTTTTTTCTTCTTCGTGTACTATACCACTAACACATTCATTAAGAAAAATTACTGCTAATGTGGAGCCGTGAATGTAAAATCACTAACATCAGTGTCAGTAAATGTCAGTTATATTAAATTTATTTATTTTTTTGCTAATTGCAGATGCGCCATGGTGTGGGCACTGCAAGGCCCTGGCCCCTGAATATGCCAAAGCAGCTGGTATGCTGAAAGCTGAAGGCTCAGAAATCAGACTAGCAAAGGTGGATGCAACAGAGGAATCTGAACTTGCTCAGGAGTTTGGTGTTCGTGGATATCCCACCATCAAGTTCTTCAAGGGAGGAGAGAAGGATAATCCAAAGGAGTATTCTGGTGAGAGATCAGACACAATTTAATATAATATACACACTACATAATATCCATGGTCCGTCTTTGTGTATAGATTACTAGACGGGCTTCAGCTTTGACTTATACTTTTACCCCCAGTTTCACAGACAAGGCTTAAGCTAGTTCCAGACTAAATTGCAAGTTTGAGCCATCTCAGATGAAAAAATCTTGCTCTGACATATCTTAAAACATGTCAGTGTCATTGTTCTGTGTTAAGATGCACACCTGTAATATTTTCTTATGGCATTTTTATAAAAGTTGCTTAAATATCTTAATTTAACTAATGCCTAGTCATGGCTTAAGCTAAGCCCTGTTTGTGAAACTGTGCCTTTGTGTAGTAAAAATTTTTAGATCATTTAGATCATTTTAGATCATTTAAGGTTTGTTCAAAAGCTGTAAGTTGACCAGTTGGTTTTGGTTAGAATCACTGAGGTGTAACTGAGCTGTATTAATGGCATATTGAACTGTAAACCATAATTCACTTTAGATGGGAATGTGAGTGCTAACTGCTGAAGACGTGCATGTCATTCTGTATGTGGAAACCCTGAGTGCAGCCTGTTTGTAGAAGGCCCCTCCCCCTTTCCTTCAACGTGCAGTTTTTCACGTTGCCTGTGGTCTGGCTGCTGTAGACCAGGCCTGCCTCAGCAAATGCTGAAAAAGAAGTTCAGTTTTTTTTTTTTTTTTGTTTGTTTTTTGTTTTTTTTGTTTTTCAGATGTTTCAAGGTCCAAAAGTAACACCCACTTTTCAAATTCCTTGTGGGATTACAGAAAACAAAGTTCCAGAATGATAAATCAATGTCTTATCTGGAATCCTACATGTAACGACTCTATCAGGGTGTCTGTCAGGTGATGTCAAAAGAACTCAGACTTGATCAAAAGCTGAATCATAGTGTAGTTGTTGACGTGTCACATCAGTAGTTCCTGCTGTAAGCTGTCATTAAGACTACCTTTGAAACGGTGATGTCATTCACACTGAACCATTCACCAGTGGTCATAATTAGTCATTAAATTGGTGAGGTTACATGACGCGCTTTAGAAACTTTTGTTTAATTATCTGCACATTATTTCTGTAGATCATAAAGTAGAACTGGGGATTAGCACATCAAGGTCACGTCATGTTCATTTCCAAATAAATGCATGAACTGATGAAATACAATGCAAGGTGCTTCTGAAAAAAATGATGTGCCAAATGTAGTGGTAGCACGTCTCTCATACTTGCTATGCCACTTTTTCTGTACATGTACAAGAGTTTGCTTGCTACCACCAGGTTCCTTTGTCTCACTATGAAATGTTCATGCTCCGTCTACAGCTGGCCGACAGGCTGATGACATCGTCAACTGGCTGAAAAAACGAACTGGCCCCGCAGCTGCTACTTTAACTGATGTAGCACAGGCAGAGTCTCTTATTGCTGATAATGAGGTTGCAGTCGTTGGGTTCTTCAAGGTGAATTTTATTTCTTTTTTTCGGCTAGTTCAGTGTTTTGTTGTTTTTGTTTGTTTCTTTGTTTTTTGTTTTGTTAATTTGTGTTTTGGTCTCTCTGCAGGATGTTGAATCAGAAGATGCTAAAGCCTTTGTTAAAACTGCAGAGGCTGTGGATGACATCCCCTTTGGCATCACCTCAGATGATGCGGTCTTCTCAAAGTTTGAAGTGACCAAGGATGGTGTTGTTCTTTTTAAGAAGGTACACATTCTCCTTGTAACGCTTGACTAAATTTCACTGAATTTATTGATTTGTTTTTAACTTTAATGGATACTAGTTAGGGATGTGAGAAGATGGCAAAAGATAGTGCCTCCAAACCTGTCCCGGAGAACCGAATGCCCTGCACAATTTGTATGTCTCCCTCATCTAACACTCTCATCAGATCATTAGTAAACACTGCAAGAACTACAAGAAATTGGTTGTCTAATTAGGGAGACCGTCAAAATTTGCAGGGCAGGTTTGGGAAGCACTAGCATAAGAGTTTGCAAAATGTAAAAAAAGTAACCATTAGGCATATCTTGATTAGGGTTTGTTTGGACTGAGCCCAACTCAACCGGCCAACCTGGCTCGACTGGACAGTTGGACTCGAGAGACAAGTTTAGATTATGAAATCTGTAAGAGTCCATAATTTTTTCAAGTCCTCAGTTCAGCTATGGTAACATGATCCTGTTGCAACTGTGATAGTCTCATCTGGCAGCTCTGCTGTTGCTATTATTGGTTATTGCTCGGCCATGCAATGAATTTGGTTTTCTGGTTCTTACTGGTTGAAGCAGACAGCAGATCTCCCCCTTGACCTTTCAGTGCATTAGGTAATGATGGGTTAGTAAATCATTGTCAACTCATTAATACACTTTTCACACTTGAAATTGTTAACCCAGGGTTATTGTAAACCCCGGATAAACGGAATCCTGGGTTATCTGTAATCATGTTTCACACTGCTTATATTAAACCTGGGGTTAGCG
>JAUMHR010000050.1:5852008-5878471 GCA_032361145.1 Enteromius fasciolatus
AAATGCGGTGCTAACACCGCTTTCAAATTACAGGTGTGAAACGCGTCTTTACCCGGGGTTAAAAGCGGTGTTTAGAATGCAGATAACCCGGGGTTAAGCACAGTGTGAAAAGCCCTTATGTGTGGCTTCCTAGAAAACAACATGGGAATTTTAATTATTTCAGTAGAAAAAGTAGAAAACCTTTATCACATTACACAATATTGCTGTTTTTACTGCATTTGTGATCTATTTGTAAACTTAAAGTATCTAGTGGTTCTTTGTTCAAAAAATGTGTGCAATAATTAGCAATAGGACACAGTACTCCTGAGCTAGATGACATTCTTTATAGAAACCATCCTAAAATAATTATACATTGAAAGCACATCCTTTCACCTTGCTGAAAGAATTAATCGATGAACTAAACCTCTCATTGACCCCTGTCACTAAAGAGGCTTTGGGTTTGCTGTGTCTTAGGGCCCAGACAAACTTTGAGGCAGTAGGGACAGTGAATTTCATTCCAGAATGCAGCTGCTCTCTTTGTGTGCTATTAATGCCTACTGTATGTGACGAATCTAGAATATCTGCTACTCTGTGGCCAACAACTGTTGCAGTCACGTTTCTATGCTTGAGTGATGCATAGTCCCTAGTTTACACTCAATTACAGTGAATTTTGTTTCTTAAAGTTAAATAAGAGGTAATGTCTATAACTCTTTTGCACAGTCGCTAACCTTTTTATTTATTTTTCTCAGTTTGATGAGGGTCGTAATACATTCGATGGAGAGATCAGCAAAGAAAAGCTGCTGGCCTTCATCAAATCCAACCAACTTCCCCTGGTCATTGAGTTTACAGAGCAGGTACACTTTATCCACACTTTTCTCTTGTATATTAACATTACACATGTTTGTTTGACCCAGTTGGCCTATTTATATTTTCATTGAAAAATTGATTGCATTTTTGCTACATGTGAAGGAAACGATTGTTTCTTATTTCTCGTCTACAGACTGCTCCAAAAATCTTTGGAGGGGAAATCAAGTCCCACATTCTAATGTTTGTGCCCAAAACCGCCAAAGACTTCCAGGATAAGATGGACCAATTTAAGAAGGCAGCTGAGGGCTTCAGAGGCAAAGTGGGTTTTTTTTTTTGTTTTTTTTTCTATTAAACCGTGCCAGTGTATGTTTTGCTGAATGCACTGGACTGTAACCCAATTCTTTTTTTTTTTCTTTTTTTTTTTTTTTTTCTATAGATTCTCTTCATCTTTATTGACAGTGATGTGGATGATAATCAACGAATTCTGGAGTTCTTTGGTCTTAAGAAGGAAGAGTGCCCAGCAATTCGCCTCATTACTCTAGAGGAAGAGATGACCAAATACAGACCAGAAACCTCAGAAATCACATCAGAGAATATCATCTCCTTCTGCACAGCATTCACAGAGGGAAAACTTAAGGTGACTGAGAAGTTTCTTTGGGTTTGGGTCTTTATGGTATATTTAGTAGTTGCTTAAAAGAGACATTTTTAAATGTAAAATGTATTTTTGGATTGATTGTTTTGAATGATTGTAATGTCTTTCAGCCTCACTTGATGAGTCAAGACATTCCTGATGACTGGGATAAGAACCCTGTCAAGGTCCTGGTGGGCAAAAACTTTGAAGAGGTTGCCTTTAACCCTGCCAAGAACGTCTTTATAGAGTTTTGTACGTATTCTGTTTACATATAAATGTCTTTTGCTTGGATGCAAGTTCTATAATCTTGAATGTTGCATAACGTTCCATATCTGAGCACTTGGTTTAAGAGATCACTTTTTATTTTTTAAAGTGAAATCCTTTTTAATTTGCCCCTCCTGATAGCCTGGTATTGTAAACACAAGATTCCTGTCCAAAAGCATACTGTTAATCCTGACATGGGTACCCACAGGATATTTACTTGTAGAGCTCTCCTTCCCATTTTACTCTTAAACTTTCTATAAAAAAATGGTCTGTTTGTTTTTGTTTTACATGGCTATGACAGATTTTTATGTAACTTCTGTGTTTTTTTTTTTTTTTAAATGACGTAGGAGTTGAAGGATGTGAAGGGGGTTATTTCATGTCATTGAGGACATTTAGGATGGTTGGTAATAATTTGGGTGTGTGATATGTTTGGGCAATGGGTAGATTGCATCAAAGGCCCGGGACACACAAAACCGACTTAAAAAGAGCTAGTGGTGCCAAAAGCCGACTGTGTTGGCTACTACTGATGACAAACATTTGCATATTAGAATGACTGGGAAATGTCAAGTAACATTTAAACAGCCTTGTGTCTATACATATATTATTTACATGCTTGAATTTTATCACTTTCACTTAAATTCTTTTGCTCTGACTTGTTTGCTGAACTGAACATCCAATCAGAGTTCTCACTCATGCCAATGGTCCCGACAGCCCTGACACTGATTCAACACTGTGAATCAGGCAGACTGCCACCGACGTGAACCAGACGAGTGAAACGCACAAAACAAACTAGCCTTGCCGCTGCTCGCTGTCGAGTCTGCCAACCGACCATCAGCTTTGTGTGTCCCAGCCCATACATGCCAGACTGACTCTAAAAATTTTGGGGGGGGGGGAAATGTCAGATGGGTTTTCAGTCTCATTTTCTGTCCTGTATTTTTCAGCACCCTGAAACCATTATAGGTCCTGCATATCTATTTGTATCATTTAGGCAAAAAACAAATATTTTACGTTCTGTTTGCTTTTCCTTTGTCCAGATGCCCCATGGTGTGGTCACTGTAAACAGCTGGCCCCCATCTGGGATCAGTTGGGTGAGAAATTCAAAGACAATGCAAACATTGTTGTGGCCAAGATGGACTCCACAGCCAATGAGATCGAAGCTGTCAAAGTGCATAGCTTCCCCACGCTCAAGTTCTTCCCTGCTGGTGATGACCGAAAGGTAAGGACTTAAGAGAAATGTGTTCTGTTGTAGGGTGATTTGTAGCATAATGTAATGTGAATTATTAAAAAAAAAAAAACCTTGGGTAATGTAATGGTCAGATCATGGGTCAATATACATACATGTGTACCATATGTATTTTCACTTATTACCTTGTGATTTAAGCATCAATGCAAAAAAAATATCAGCTCTATTCAATTTTAATATCAGCTCTTGAAGTTTTTGATACTAAAGATTCAAGTATATAAAAAACACAGATTGTCTTTTTTTATATATATACTTGAATCTTTAGTATCATAATATAATATAGAATAAAAAGTAAAAGTTCACCCAAAAATTAAACCACTTTTATTTACTCACTGTCAAATAGTTCTAAACATATAAAGACTAACTTATTCTGGGTTGATATTAATCTCAACTTTTCTCTTGTATATTGTTGTGTGTGTGTGTATATTTATATATTTATATTAATATTTATCTCTATCTCTATCTTCCCTTAACTTGGATGTTTTCCTGGCAATGCAGTTTGCTGATAATTAGCCAACAGATTTATAAATCCTCTGATATAGCTTTTCTCACAACACGTGCATAGGAAAAGAGACACTCCCCTTGTCTAGACCCTAAGAGCGCGAGAGCTGCTGCATGGATCTAATTCTGAAAACGAAAACCCCTTTCTCAGTCCAGGGTATCTTTTGATGAAGCGGTACACTGTGCTGACAAAAGACCACCATATAGTTGTTTTAATTTAGATTAGATTAAAATTAGATTTTATTTATAAATGGGATTTATTTCTAAAGATAAATCTTGGCTAGATCCCAGTTTTGCTAGGTCACCCAGCTGCGGGCCACACCATAAATTAGTTGCTAATGTCTTAATACATTTTTCCATTATACATTAATATGATGTTTTCTTGCAAACAAATGCCCCTTTTGCAGGGTATGGGTGGTTGAGTAGTAGTAGCAATACTAATAGTTTTTTTTGCACCCCCCACTTTAGGTAATTGATTACAATGGTGAGAGAACGCTAGATGGATTCACAAAGTTTTTGGAGAGTGGAGGAAAAGAAGGTGGAGCACCAGCAGGAGATGAGGATGAAGATTCTGATGTATGTATAATTTGGTTGCAGTTGTTTGGTATAACTTGAAGTCTGAGTTTAGTTACCATAAGCATACAATACCATAATTTCAACTGAAAGTCTGGCAGCATTGGCTAAAGAGAAATATTTGCTTAGTTTGTTACTTCAGTAATTAAACTTTTGTTGCATGTGCATCTACTATTAATTAATAAAAGAATGAGCTAAAACTGACACTTTACCAATAGTTGGCATAAAAATGGTAGCACGCTTGAACAGTTTGCTTATAGAGCCACAGTTGTTTGCTGTCTATCTAGCTCATGGGCATTCCTGGCTCTGGTCCTCCCTGTGCAGGGGGTAAAAGACCCTGCTGTAAATTTGTTGGTAAGCCACTTGCCAAGAGCCTGCATGATGCGGAGTCCATTAAAGTGGCTCAGTTTTTCCAACCTTAATATTTTGGCTTAAAGGAGATGTTTGTTTGCAATCATTTAAAGTAATTTGATTTTTCAATTAATTTTTCAGATTATTGATGCTGATTTACTTAATTTCTGACACCCAAATAAAATGTCCTAAAAGAAAAACAAAACTGCCTACTAGACTTTTCATCAAATGGTTTATATCAGATTCAAAAACTTGACTTCAACTTCAAAAACGCTTATTGTTGGGACATAATCTGTAGTTTTTGTTTACTGCATGTTCGTCATTGCCAAAAGTTTAGTCTGCACCAATAGTCAAGCTAAACCTACCAGTATTTGAAGTGAATGGGATTATTTATTGATATTTTATTATCACTGTTATTTTCTTTCTCCATTGCCAAGCAGTCTTGCTGGCTTCACCGATTTCCTGATCATATTTGACCAACAGCCTATTTTGGTTCACTCGTCTAAACCATTTGGCTCTAAGATTCTGGAGTTGATCATATTGTTTAGGCACAATCCAATAGAAATCCATCCAGTGGAATGCTTCTAGGAAGTTTAAATTTAGAACATTACCATTGCCACTAATGCCCAGCACAACTGTTATAGCTATTTACCTTCCTTTCCCCGCCACTACTACTGACAGTCAGTAAACACTAGCAGGGTCGCACGTCCCAGCTATGAGGAATGGACTGCATGCAACCGAATACTGCTGATGATAACACGACTCAGCCCCTTTTGAACTCCTGTCTGTTGCACTTGTTTTGCTGCAGGGATTACTGGCATGTTTGTGGCAATTTGTTTTGAATGGGTCATGCTAGTACACATGGCCTTCTAGTAGGGATGACAATGACTTGCCATGCTTGAAAACATTTGCTTCGGAGGGCAAATATCCAAGCTGTTTCCATTGTAGTAAAATCTACATGTATACTAAAAAGAATATTTTATTATTTCCATAGGATCTGGATCTTGATGATGCAGAGGAGGATGATTCAGATGGGGAAGAGGGACACGATGAGTTATAAGGGTCAGGAGGAAGAGGCGAGACAAACCCCTTCACCACCACAACCTCCACTTTAGACCTCCCTGTCTGTGAACACTAAAGCTTTTCCTAACTAATCCAACAGCCACCGGGCTTTACAGGGTCTTTCAGCCAGTTTTCATTACCAGTTCAGCCCAACCATCTGCAGCCCAGAGAAGTGCCTCTCTGCCCACAACAACTTTATCTCTTTTGAAGTTTTACTGTACAGTTTACTTTTTTTGCATTAAAATGTGTTAGGTTTTTAGGTTTAATTCTACTGGTAATCTGTTGAACTGCTTTTTATACCTGCCCACTACCTCCTTTTGTGATCTGGGGACTCAGTGTTAAGATTTTGCAGTATAATACTGGAAATACTCTCCTGATAAAGGAGGGGGAAAGCCAGTTATTCTGCCTTAATTCTGTGTTTTGAATGAGTGGACATTTCAGGGCAGAGGGGCTGTATGTCCTCATTTTTAGGTGGGAATAAAATTACAGTAATGGGCTGCTGTTACAGTGTGAACAAAACTTAGCAGAGACCAAACTGAGGTACCTTCCCTGTTTCAAACCACATTTTCATATTCCTTTTCCAAATTAACACTTGCTACTGAATTATTTTTAAAGATGTAAAAGGGGAGAACTTGTTTTATTTAATTTTATATTTCAATAGTTTTTTTTTGTTTTTGATTTGTTTTTTTTAATTCTCTTCCATACTGAAGGGCCCAGAAACAGCACTTTTGTTGAATTACCTGGGGCAGAGTTGGCCCTCTCAGCTTTCTGGTTGTCTGGGAGGATGATTTGAAACCTTGTTTTGCACTTCATTCAGTGCCATCAGAGATTCCATATCAGTTACTGAAATGAAGATTTATCATCTTGTAAGGACAATAACTCTCCCATACCCTTCTTGCTGTCCATCACTTTAGTGGAATATTCCTTCCACCTGGAGTTTTAATGCCAGTTTACGATGTCTGAGTGGTCAGTGTGACGGGGAGGAGAAAGTATGCTTGTAATCAACTTAATCAGTCTTTTCCCCTTCTTATGCCAGAGTTCAGGGTTGTGCGTGTGTGTGATTTGGTTAACCCTAATGTTGTCTGTCTTTATTTTTCTAGGAACGGTGAATTTCAGGGGTGATGTTTAAAGAAAGGGAGGGTTTAGGAATTGAATTTGGAGGGATTTGGGTTTTGAAATTTGTCAATGTTTGAGACGCAGCATTCCATTGCATTGAAATTGATAACGTAAACTGGTGGCCAAATAAACAACAAAATGGTAATGTGTTTGGTGTGTTTTTTTTTTTTTTTTTTTTTTTTTTTTTTTCTCAGTCAGTTGTGGTTCAGTAATGAGCTGGAACTACAAAGGCCTCAAAGTGGTCGTAGTTTTAAAAGCTAAAATAAAGAACGGCAAATGTTATGCAGCCAATAAAAAGAATGGGTTTTTGGGGATTTGCCAGAAGGGAATATAGAATTGCAAAATTATTGAAATTGCTGTCTTGTCATCCCACAACTTCGATTATGTGACTAAAACTTATTTACTATATTTTCATAGTGCTTTTTTGGAGTTAACATGTTGGCCAAATATACAGTTTATGGGGTTTGGAATGAGTTGAACGATTTAATTTGGTTTTTTATTCCATGTCTCTCTGGGTTTTTACCAGTTCAAATAGCTTATGCATTGTGTTACCTAGAACGTGGGGAAACGTCTGGAACTGTTCGTAAGAGCGGAGTAGTAATAGCCCACAGAATAGAAATAGTCAGGTAGACTTAAAGTTAGAAACACTGTCAGGCCTGCTGTCAGGAATCATGACATATTAATGGGATTAAGCGGTCATCTGCAAATGGAGCAGGAGCCTCTTTTTGCTGGCAGTCAACTTGATAAAGGTCCAGGCTGTGTATTCAAGTGTTTTTTTAAATTCTAATTGTGACCGTAAACATGTCCTGGCCTTTACTTTAGCAATAGCTATAAACCATTTTTATACCCTATTCATTGTGTACTAGAAATTACCATTGGCTTCCCCGCTGTGTGGCAACAGGAGCTGGGGTGGGGGAATTTATCTGAAGAGGAGGAGGAAAGGCTTGGTTCAAATGTGGTGTGTGAAAACAAGCTGAGGTTACGGATCTCATTGCTAAGTTGGCTGAGAATTGTAGGGGCGTGACTCCAGATCACACCCACTCGTCTTCCAATTCAGTCATCTGAGCTATGAGACGACAGTCTCTTAATATAGTTTAGTTGGGGGTATATATAGGGAACACATAGAGCTCTGACTTCAGACCAACTTCTGAATGACTGTCTAGGAAGGTGCTCTACATTAAGAGACAAACGAACAAGACGGACTGAGAAGCTGCAATTACTAAACTGCACCTTGGAAAAGAAGAAATTCTGAAGCCATCTGATTGTGCTGAAGTTTTAGCCACATTGAGAACTAGTGCAGAATTTCTCATCCAATCTTTGGAACAAGAAAATAAACAATGATGAAGTACTACCAGTGTCCAGTCACCCAGACCATGCACTATGAAGGGTGCAATCCAAATGCCACTAGACCAGTATCATGCTTTCATTCGCAGCCTTCTATCAAACCTGTTCGCAATGTTCACTTTCCCAATGACATAGTCTTTCAGGATTATGTCCGTCAAGGAGAGCTGGAGAGAATTGGACGTTTTGTTAGAACCAGTAGAGTGAGTCTGGACACCATCTACCATTCAGGTAGGAAAATCAACTACTTGTATTTAACTTTGTCAGCATGCAAAGACAATGTATGCTCAATCTCAGCCTTCTACTCTGCATGCACATAATAATTAAAGTGCGTTCTTTAACTCTAACAATGGCAATTCATCCTAATAATTAGCAATGCCATTTTTGTCTAGTAAGCTCTGACTGTTTAACAATATAATCCAAAGTGTCTCGAGCTTTAATCATCTGATAATTGAGCTGTCTGAGCCTGTCCTTTAACATTAACTCCTTGCTGATTGTCTAGGCATGGCAGCCATTCATGAAGCAGTCCTATCTGGAAACCTGGAGTGTGTGAAGCTTCTGGTAAAATTTGGGGCTGACATTACCCAGAGGGATGAGGATGGATGGACTCCTCTTCATATGGCCTGTAGTGATGGCTTTCCAGAAATAGCCAAGTAAGCATATTTCTTAATTTAATATATTATTTGGACTTAACACAAATAAGAGCTGGACATTTGATAAATTATTACTATTTCTAGTATAGGAAAACAAAAACAAGCCTTTAGTTGTGATTTCTAGCTTTTTACTAGTTCTATATCAAATGCGTTTCAGCAAAGAAGCCTCATCAGAATAAAAAACAACAAACCGGAGCATTTACCTGCAATGTTCTCAAGAAACTAGTGAAAGATTTTAAGGAATTTTTTCTTTTTGTTTCAGGTATTTGCTTTCTTTGGGTGCAGACACCGAGGCTGAAAATGACTGTGGGGAGAAGCCTGCTGATCTTATTGACCCAGACTGCAAAGAGCTGCTTGAACTGTTTGGGGTTGGTGGTCCCTGAACTTGCCTGACACTGAAATTCTGATTGCTCTCATCTGTTATGGCTGTTGCCACATTAAAAGGATGAAACCGGTAAAAGAGTGGAACATCCACTGTGTATGCAGTGGTGGTTGAGACATGTTATAACTGAGTGGTCCTATGCATTTGGACCAATGACTGTGATTTGGATGTGAGTTGCACTTGCCTCCACAAGAAGGAACTGTTCCAGCGTTGACGATTCAGTGTGTTCTTGCTGTGAGCTAATGACAGTGACAAACAGCTTTTCTGTCAATTTGTTATAGTTAACACTTTCTATTTTAAAACATGATTTTTAAGTAGCAGAACATTGCACTATGGTGAGTTTGATAAATAGTTAGCTGTAATTATGTTTTTTTATTATTATTATGAATTTACATTAAAAAATGAAATTGTACAGAAAGTCTTAATTTTATACATAAATCCAAAATGTTTTTATACCCAAATATACAAAAAAAAAACAACAACACAATGCTGTCTGTTTTATTTTTGCTGTTTTCTGTGTCCATAGCTACACAATATGCATACAATAATAATGCATTAACCTATAGGATTAGTAGTAAATCCCAACTAAAGTGAAAATTTTATAAATGGTTTATGGTATCAAAGTTGTGTAAAAAAAAAATATATATATATATATATATATATATATATATACAGTGGGTATGGAAAGTATTGAGAACCAGTTAAAATGTTCACTGTTATATTGCAGCCATTTGCTAAAATCATTTGTTAATTTTTCCCCCTCACTAATGTATACACAGCACCCCATATTGACAGAAAAACACAGAATTGTTGACATTTTTGCATATTTATTAAAAAAGAACAACTAAATAATCACATGGTCCTAAGTATTAGAATTAGTAGAGTCCTTTGCTCAGTATTTAGTGGAAGCACCCTTTTTATCAGCCATGAGTCTTTTTGGGAAAGATGCAAGTTTTTCATAGCTGGATTTGGGGATCCTCTCCAGTTCTGTCAGGTTGGATGGTAAACGTTGGTGGACAGCCATTTTTAGGTCTCTCCAGAGATGCTCAACTGAGTTTAAGTCGGGGCTCTGGCTGGGCCATTCAAGAACCGTCACCGAGTTGTTGTGAAGCCACTCCTTCATTATTTTAGCTGTGTGCTTAGGGTCATTGTCTTGTTGGAAGGTAAACCTTCGGCCCAGTCTGTGGTCCTGAGCACTCTGAACAAAATTTTCATCCAGGATATCCCTGTACTTGGCCACATTCCTGTCCCTGTAGCTGAAAAAAAAACCCACAGCATGCTGCTGCCACCACCATGCTTCACTGTTGGGACTGTATTGGAGGTGATGAGCAGTGCCTGGTTTTCTTCACACATACCGCTTAGAATTAAGGCCAAAAAGTTGGCCAAACATCTTGGCCTCATCAGACCAGAGAATCTTATTTATAACAAAGAGTGAACATTTTAACTGGGTCTGAATACTTTCTGTACCCACTGTATATATGTGTGTGTGTGTGTGTGTGTGCAGATGTTGTGTTGGCGCAGATTATATTCAGACCATCTCTAAAACAATTTTCAGCCAAGGTTAGAAAATATTAAAAAGATTTTATATTGTTGGCTGCAGAGTGACTAATTTGGGAGTTCTACTCACTAAGGCTGAGGGTGTTAAAAAATGATTAAACTTATTAACTCTCTACTATCTGCCATATTTGGAAAAATAAGACAGAATCTGTTAAAAAGACATCTATAATCAGAAATTATAAGCAGGGTGCTCTAAAATGCTTTAGATTTTAAAATATTTAACCAGTATTTCAGAATAAACTATATGTATATTATCATTATTATTTGATGTTAATATATTGTATTATTGATTATTATTACACAAATAATTGTCTTTAAGGGTAAATTTAATTTTCATTTTAAACCTAAATTTAGAATACTTCCATCTAATATAAAGCCCCTTTATTTGTTTTCTTTTCTTTATGTTCTTTTCTTTGATGTCCATATATTCTGTTGATTTGTGTAGCTCTCTTTTGTTGCTTCATAACTGTTATAATATTTTTATTTGCAATAAAAAAATAGACTAATAATAATAATAATAATAATAATACACTGGCTTCAGACTGACAAATGTATTAAACATTGATCTTGTTTTGAAATCATAGCACTGCTTATTTCCAGCTATTCAATGTAAAATCAAATATTTCTATTGTTTAGAGGTATATCTATATAGCCTAATGCATACAGTTTCTGAAGGTAATAATGTGGAATGTCAAAATCCTTCTAAAACGCAAAAACGTGGTTTACAGTTGCTCGTGGAAGTGCTCTGCTGAAGGAATCGAATTGCGAATGTGCTGTAGTGTGGGAAGTCGTTTACGCGGTTCTTTTGAAACACTTTATAACCGGATAAATAAACCGATTCAGTGATTCTTCTACATTAGAAGTGGCATCAGACTGTGTTGATGGCGAACCGATGTTTGTGATTCATTTAAATGATCCGACTCAAAAGAAAGATTCGTTCCCCAATCTGACGTCACTGATTGTGCTAGACACAACTGAACGCAGCGGTGTACGTTCTTTTGATAAATATTTTTTGGCTGGGACAAAGGATTTCAACGCCACTTTGTAAGTCTCAAATTCGCAAAGGTTTTAGTCACATTAATCGTAATATTTTATTTTACGTTAAATCGATCCCTAGTTTAAGCATCGAGTTCGGATGGGTTTTGCCGAGGGTTGCTGTTATTTGACGTTAGCTTGTCAAGCTAGCCGGATATCTGTCGTGAGAATATTATGTTATGTTATAGGAAAATATGAAAACACATTTGCTATTTGAAAGCTATATACCGAAAAAATTGTGTTTGCGAGACTGACAATAAAACTAAGAAGAAGGAGAGATAAGAAGAAAAATAACGGCACTATAGTGAGTCGAAGAGACTGATCTAACGTAGTTTCTTGTGATATAATTAATGTTATAGCTAGAATTAATATATACTATGTAATAAATTGAAATATATTTATATGTAATCTAGATGACAGCAAGTGAAATGCTTTAAGAATAGACAGCTCTAAAAGCAGTTTTAGTCGCCACTTTTTGTGCTTTTAACACTTCCTAGATAGCACACAAATAAGCAGTGAATTGTCCATTTAACAATAGGATCTTTCACAGTGGGCCTGTCACGTAAGTGTTTTACATTTGATTTAATAATTTGATAATGGTAAACTGTTGCGTAGGGATTTCGACAGTGTTGTGGGCAGCTCTCCACCTTTAAAAATGGTTCAGAATTACAAGCAGACGTCTGGTGCCTGTTCCCCAACTAACACTGAGGAACTACTCACACCAGCACATGAAGAAAATGTGCGATTCATTCATTACAGTAAGCTGCCTTTTGAAAAATCTTTTCACATCTCAGAGACCCATCCAAAATATCATATTTGTAAGAAAAGTTTATATTTTGGGGGATTAGGAGTTTTCTATTAAATTAACTCTTCTTCATACAGCTTGGCAGCGTGTCATGAGAGAAATGCAGACTTGCCAGGGAAGTGAAAACAATAACCAGGGACCTCAGAAGTATGTGGAGAGGACGCCAAATCCTGCACTTAGCTGTACGTTCAACTAGTTTATTTGTCCTAAGCATTGTGTTTGTTGTTGAAGGAACATAGAGCGATAAATAATAAATATTGGTCGAGATATTTGACTGTTTGAACAGTTGTTTCCTTATTTTGTCAATGGCGATGTTTCTTAAATACTGAATGCAGTTTTATATATTCTTATCATTTTCCTAAAGATTCACCTGAAATATGTTTGTTTTTGCTCTTCAGCTTTTACACCAGTGGACTTGAATGATGTGAAAAGGAAAAACACACAAGACTCCAAAAAGTCTTTATGAAATAATTGGGCCTTTATTTGCCAATCCCTGGACCTTTTTTTTTTATTATCAGTGCTGTTCACTGACAACTTTGTCCTGTGTTTGAGGAAAAAGTGCTGCTTTAAAAATGTTTTTAGAATTTCGATTGATTTTCAGAGTGCTGCAGTGATGATGTGTTTTTGTAGGCAACAAATGCCTGGATTTATTCACGGGCTTTTGAATTATTGCAGAAAATAAGCTCTGTGACCAATGATAAATATTATAGGTTTTGCTTATAGTGATAATTTTCACAAATGATAACAACATAAATGTAGAGTAAATTTCCTGTGTGATGAGGTTTAATTCTTCCGAAATCCTCCTTTAGCCATTTTGTTGGATCATTATTTTTCTCTCAAGACAAATAGATTTTTTTTAATGCATGGGGTATAGCTGATGTATTTATGTTGTAGAAAAAAAGCTTTATTCCAGGCATTAGCCCACAACCCATTCAGGATCATGGGAATGAGAAATGCTAATTCGTTTCTTGGATTTGGCCTAAAATATGCCATCCCTACAGCACTCTTTATACTAATGTAAATTAGCATTCATGTCAAAAAGGATGTCTTTCTGCGATTTTTAAGGCAAACCAACAAAATAATTTATTGAACAAAAAAGAAAAAAAAAAATCTTTTTTTTTTTTTTTTACTATTTTGCATTCCAGTTCCAACAAAAACAAACAGAAAGATTGGAGTAAGATTTGTTCATAGGAAACCCACTGAACCTTATATTTACAGTTTCTTCTGTAAAATTAATTCAAGGAAGAGCCAATCATATCTAGATTTCTGTGACTGAGGGTAGCGTTTAGGGAAATATATATTTACATTTATGCTTTTAAAACATTGTAATAATTTTATATTTTAGTTTATCTAGGCTTACAATTTGAATTTGCCATTTTTATGATTTGCAAACACGGAAAGACCTACAGTAAATAACTAAATTGGGTGCTTTTATTTTTTTTTTATATGGTGGTTGTGATGTATAGAAGATTATCTGGTATACAAAATATTAATTTCATGTAGCACCTTTCCTCCCAATAATGAATATATTGTTTATTTAAACATTGATCTTTCATTGAAAACATTTAGACACATGCACTTGAAAAATGTTTAAATAATTAATATTTCTCTCTATTTGAATTCTATTTTTTATTATTTTGCTTGGTTACTGTAACAAGCATTGAAACTCACTGTCCACAAATTTGTATGATTACAAATTTTTCCAATGTAAAAAATGTTTCACAAAAATTAAAACACACTAAATACCATCTATTTGGTTTACAGATGTTTGTCAGAAAGGTACAGCCAAATATTTAGAATAGATCAATGTATGAATTATCGCTGTGTATAATGTTAATGCTTTCACTTAGAAAAATGTACTTGTTTAAGTTACCCATCCTGGACAAGGATGTGCCAATGCCACTTTGTTTGAGTGTCATATTTCATTCTATACTAGCTCTATTTCAATTTCTCTGATTGTCCAATATTGCTTTTGCTGTATTAGTTTCTCTCAACACCTTCACCAGTTGTACAACCAATTTATCTTACTCCACTCTTTCCAACCATTGCATAAACCACATAGGTAATAAATTGTTTACTCCTATATCATGTGGTTAATAAAATGTAATATCATGTAATTACTTTATTATTATTTATAATAATTCAGTATATTTTAGTAATAAGATCCACTGTGGTGCCTTTGTTATTATTTTAGCTACCAGAAATGATTTTAATCAAGAATTACCATAAGGCTTACAGACAATCAGGGAAAATAAATAAATTCTAAATAATTGTGGGCAAATGTGCATGTTACATTTTAAAATTATCTCCAAGTTAGCAAAGAATGGTTGACTATTAAGGCAAAAGGGTGTTGATTCAATTTTAAGTTATTAATTATAAGTTATTTAAAGATATGCACAAATGCATACCATTGTAAGCGTCCTGTGACATTCTGTACTGTGGTTATAATTTAAAATGACTGTCAGTTGGACAGCAAAATGCAGTTATTTTATCAGTGATACCAGCTTCTTTGTACAAAACCATAACGTGTGTTTTAAAAAATATTTTAATTTTGTGGATATTTAATCACAACATTCTACATTTGTAGGATGTAAAATATATAATTGTACAATAAACAAGCAAAAGAATCAATATGAGTGTGCACTTATTTAATCTTCTCAAGAAGTGTCTCCCCTGAATATAAAAAAGAAAACATTAATTACTATGATAGAAGTAGTCCAGAAATAATAATTAAAAGAAAAACCTATAATACAGTTAAAAGTGAAATATCCAGGTGGTGTGTTGACAGGCGAACTTACTCTTTAAACTTCCACTCCTGACGGCACATTGGGCACTGCTGCTGCACTTGCTGAGAGTTCAGCCATTTCAGGATGCAGTGCATGTGGAAACAGTGAGAGCACTGACCCCAAACCAATGGACAATCATCTCCTGGGACCTTACCTTTTAAAACCAGAGTATATTTCATTTTGCTATGCTGATTAATATTTTTTAGAAATGATTTGGTAGAAATTAAACAGTGACCAGAATTCATAACAAAACTGCACAAAAAAGGCAAAGGTGGCAGTGTCGATCAAGTGAAAGCAGGTTACCCACAGTCTGGGCAACAGCCGTTGAATGGCGCTCTGCAGATGCCGCAGTTCTCATCGTTGGCCACCCACAACCAGGACGCAACACCATTCCACTGCTTTATTTTAACCTTCATCTCATCTGGAAATTCACAAAACAGAAGAAACTGCACTTACAAAACAGTTATTTTATATAAGGTCACTTATACTGAATGAACATCATATTCATGTAGACTGATTTTTACATGATACTTAGAAATTCCAAAATACTGCTGTACAAAAAAAACTGCTTTTCATGATCGCACAGCTACGACACAAAATTGTTACTTTTACAGTATTCTGCTATTTTTTGTTGGAATGGAATGATATAACGTTATGTCATGTCAACTCATCTATGAGTAAAACTCTGCACCAATAAAATGGTAAAATAATGATTGCTAATTTTTTTTTATCTACTGTTGGTCAATAGGTAGTACCTCCACAAACTGAAGCCAATGGCTATTGTTACTATGTTAAACTGGTTGGGATATCTGGATAACAAAGAGTTGCCTGTTAACACGAACGTAATACAAATCTAAGCACGTTACAGTATAAGCAGAGTAAATAATCAAACTGTTAAAAAATACTGACCCACAGAAGTGTAATCAATGATCAAGCTCACTGTGTTATTGTTCTAACATCCATTCCTTCATGATATGTGAGTTCTTCTTTTCCTCCTTTTTCTTCTTTTTCTTAAGCGTTTCGTTTTTTGGCTGTTGGCAAACTAACGTGTACGTGCTTTACCGCTATCTGCTGGACTGGAGTGTAGAACAACAGTTTGGCAGGGTAAAAAAAAAGTACAAAAATAAAAGCTATAACCAAATAAAAGCTATAACCTTTATATTCGTTCTTACAGAGCTATTACCTTCAGACATTTCCTATGTAACGTACGCACGACCTCTTTAGCTCAACTTTCTTCACGCTATCTAAAGCCAGCTGAAAGCATAACGCTGCCGACTAATGTGTAGGAGGTAATTATTGCCTTAAAGATTCTATTATCTTTAAATAAGGTAAATAAATAGGATAACAAGGAACTGGCAATGAAGATAAAAATTAGTTTTCTAAAAAAAATTAGAGTTCTGCTAGGTTTTATATCTTCTTGTTTTTTTTCATAGTAGCGAATCCGGATGTGTAGTGTCTCCTAGCAACGAACATACAAAGGAAACACTGCTGGTCTTGCGCTGCTAAATGGTGATACCCGATATGATTGCAAATTGAAGCATAACTTTTAATTTAAAGATATTATATTGATCATAGATATTGGAGAATAAGCTTCTTAACTCTCTACAACTCAGGACCAGGATACAAAACAAACAGGTGATAGTTTAGAATGACCTAACTTACAATTAACAGTTACTCCGTAGTGCCCTGTTAAAGTCTTATATGTGTGTCTGTGTTGAATTACGGTGGTTTATTTTTTATTATGAAGCAAATGGAAGGTGGTTGGTGTGATGAAGTCCTGCCGGTGGATCAGGCGAACAGGCAGGATGTCCCTGATGAATTTACTGAGCCTCAGGAGGTCTAGAGTCTTACACAAACCTTTTACTTCTATCAGTTAAACACTAACGTTACATTAGGCATTAAGACATTAATCAAATACGTTAGATGATATCAGAGTGAATAGCAGCGTTTGCTTAAGTTTTCCCATTGTCCTAGCTAGTACGGTCTGCAGTGCTAACTAATTTGGTTTTAATGTAGAATGAAGGTTTGTTCATGATTATATTCATAGGGGTTATCGATGGAGCAGTCAATCCATTATGACACTGATTATGCTGGGACCAGTGGACTCACAGCTGGGCTTAGTGGACAGCACTCCCTCCAGCTGGAGATCAGTGGCATTGAGGCAGAAGGTAGCGTCAGCGAGGAAGACGAGGAAGAGGAAGAACTTGTAGTGTTGGATCCTGCGCATGTAAGTAAACTTCATATATATATATATATATATATATATATATATTTAATTTTTATTTCTTTTGGCTAAATTCTGATACCTCCAGTCTCATGTTTTGTACATTTTGTCCCATCAGCCTTTAATGAAAAGATTCCAGTTTGCACTGAAAAACAACCTCAGAAATCAGCTAGACAGATTGAACCTTGAGCTCCGTGAGAAGGTAGTATAAAAAATATTATTGGTATTTTTTTCTAAATGTTTGATATGATCCTTCTTTGTGTAACTACCCATGCATACTGGGCAGAAACACACACTTGCATACAAACAAGCACTACAGAAACTGACCTGCTCTGCTTCAGACAGTAGTGGAAAAGGCAGAGGCTCAGAACCGTCATGAACTTGCTGAAGAAGTATACATGCTACATGAGATGTTGGCCAGACTCCAGGCATCTCTGGAGGCAAGTCATGAGGCTAATGCCCGGGCTGCTGCTCAGCGTAGACAGGCTCAAGACCAGCTGGATGGGGTAAAAAATCAGTACCAAGATGCTGCCAGTCAGGCTAACAATCAACGTCTGCAAGGTGAGAAGAAGATCTATGAATCAGTGTTATTTTGTATATTTATATTAAATTATTTTTGTTTTATTTGTTCTATTTTTAGTATGATTTTTTTTTTTTAGCTTTTTACTTTTGCATTTTATTATAATTTTATTTAATTTTTGTTTTTTAATAATAATATAATAATTATTATTTTTTAAAATATTACTGTTTAGGTTTTATTTATTTTTTTCCCTTTCAATTAGTAATTTTAGTGCTTCAACTTTTTTTAGCAGCATTATTATTATTTTTTTGGTAATATTTCTAATTTCATAATATGCATAATACTTCTTTCATAAGCAAGTTGACCTAAAAACGGCAAACATTGTAATTCCTTGGCTCTTTGTTATCCAGATATCCCAACCAGTATAACATAGTAACAATAGCTTAACCATTGGCTTCAGTTTGTGGGGGTACTACCTACTGACCAACAGTAGATAAAAAAAATATTTTACCATTTTATTATCTTGTCTTTTTCATTTGTGCTCTCTTTGTAGTTTCTGAATTACAGTCTAAAGTAGACAACCTGGCCCTGAAGTTGCTCTACATGCAGGAGGCCAATACTGACCTGCGCTCAGACATCAAAGCCATAATAAATGCTTCACACAAAGCCCAGAAAGAGAGAACTCAGGCAGAGGAGAATAAACACCAGCAGGTGGAGTTGTAGAGCACATGACTGTGGTTAAATGTAGCCATTTCATGTGTTTTGCTATTTATTAATCACTTTATGCATGCTTTATAATATATTATACAGCTATTCTGCTTTAATTCAATAAAACATATATACAATGCTCAAATAAGTAAAGGGACCACTTGAACAACACAATGTAACTCCAAGTCAATCACACTTCTGGGAAATCAAACTGCCCACTTAGAAAGCAACACTGATTGACAATCAGTTTCACATGCTGTTGTGCAAATAGAATAGACAGCAGGTGGAAATTATAGGCAATTAGCAAGACACCCCCAACAAAGGAGTGGTTCTGCAGGTGGTGACCACAGACCACTTCTCAGTTCCTATGCTTTCTGGGTGATGTTTTGGGTCACTTTTGGATCCTGGCGGTGCAGCTCATCCAGAATGGCACATCAATGCGTGCTGTGGCAAGAAGGTTTGCTGTGTCTGTCACCGTAGTGTCCAGAGCATGGAGGCGCTACCAGGAGACAGACCAGTACACCAGGAGATGTGGTGGAGGCCGTAGGTTGGCAACAACCCAGCAGCAGGACTGCTACCTCCGCGGTAAAGGAGCACTGCCAGAGCCCTGCAAAATGACCTCTAGCAGGCTCAAACGATCAGAAACAGACTCTATGAGGGTGGTACGAGGGCCTTGGGCTCCTCCTAATGCAAGATAATGCTAGACCTCATGTGGCTGGAGTGTGTCAGCAGTTCCTTCAAGACGAAGGCATTGATGCTATAGACTGGCCCGCCCGTTCCCCAGACCTGAATCCGATTGAGCACATCTAAGACATCATGTCTTGCTCCATCCACCAACGCCACGTTGCACCACAGACTGTCCAGGAGTTGGCGGATGCTTTAGTCTGGGAGGAGATCCCTGAGGAGACCATCTGCCACCTCATCAGGAGCATGCCCAGGCATTGTAGGGAGTTCATACAGGCACGTGGAGGCCACACACACTACGGAGCCTCATTTTGACTTGTTTTAAGGACATTACATCAAAGTTGGATCAGCCTGTAGTGTGTTTTTCCACTTCAATTTTGAGTGTGACTCAAAATCCAGACCTCCATGGGTTAACTTGATTTCCATTAATAAGTTTGATTTTGTTGTCAGCACATTCAACTATGTAATGAACAATGTATTTAATGAGAATATTTCATTCATTCAGATATAGGATGTGTTATTTTAGTGTTCCCTTTTTTTTAAAGCATTGTATATAGAATGCATTCTCTCCTCTTCATTAAAGCTGTAGTATATGTTCATTCAAACATCTTTCTCTTTCTCTCTTTCAGGATCTTTATGTTGAGCGTTTAATCAAGCATGTGGAAAAGCTTTCGGGGGAGATCTCTCTGTATGAAGTTCAGATCATTGCTCAGACTGAGCAGACAAAGGCTGCAAATGAAGCTCTATCTGAGGTAAGACACCTCTGCAGCAACTGAGGCACACACATTTAAAGTTATCAATATTTAACGATTCTAAAACACATTTTAATTGAAGCATCAAATTTGTAAACATAGAATTTTTGCTTATGTTTAAATTTAAAGGGGTCATATGATTCAAATTCAAATTTTCTTTCTCTTTGGATTGTTACAAGCTGTTAGTGCAAAGATAAGATCCCTAAAGTTGCAAAGATAAAATTTTCTAAACCAAAGAGATATTCTTTATTAAAGTTATGAGGGACACATGATCATGATTTTTCATGGGCGATTCAGATTTTTTATTTTTTTTAAATAAAAAACAAGAAAGAATAAAAGTATATATTAACACGATGTTTATTTGGTATTTAACAGGACGAGCTAGCTTTTGGCTACTGAAAACGATAACTATAATCATCTGAAATGAATGCCAGCAACTGCGCAGTAATACAAACATAGATGGTACTGACATCAGCATTTAGCTTCGGTTTTTAAATTTGGTTGAAACTATGTAAAACTATTCTCTTAAATGAAAACATGAACTGTAACATTTTGAAATTAAAGGCAACAAGTGCATAGTTACCATCCAAACAACACAATCAACACCCATTCAACAGTCCAAACAAATGTAACATAATCAGCATTTAAATTTGGTGTAAAGAAAAAATATCTTTACCAGTGAAACTAAATAAAACCACAATATGTTATAAATAAATTATTCCAAAATGTTAAAACAAATAACGTTTAGTGCAACGAGTTAAACAAAGATGCTACAACAGGTGCTTTTTTTAATCAAATTAAGTCAAAGTAATTTTAAGGTAAAATAAAAATCCTCTTGTACAGAACTGATATTTACTTCTGGCTTTTCAAAAATGCTTGCAAGTTCTTCTTTACAGAAAGAAGCATTTCAGCTTTGTCCCAAGTTAGTCTGTTTCGTTTCTCATCCAACACATAATAAGCTGCGCTAAACAACCGTGCACTGTCTGCGCAGGGCAAGGAGAGAGATGAGAAAGTGGCTTTTATTTTTGTGCCAGTACACTAACGACTTTTCGCTTCTTGGTATCCATTTTTTTGTTTGTTATATTACATGTTCACAAATGGTTTTACAATAATTTCATCTGGTCGACCGTTGCCTTAAAATATAATTTGTTATGGTGTACAACCCTGCCAAGTATATAACACAAAAAATAACATTTGCAAAAATGTCACCGGTGTATGTGTGTGGGCTATAGGCACAGCTGGAATTGGACTCTGTGGTTGTTGAAGGCAGGCAGTTACTCCAGCATTGGAACAGCAGCCTGTTAATGATGAGGAGGAGGGATGAGACTTACACTGCTATGCAGGAGGAACTGAGGTAAACATAACGCTCAAGATTTCAGTGTATGTATGATCCAAACAGTACTGATTTGTACTGATGATTCCTCCTCCAGGCTGAGCAATGATCAGGTGCGCTCTCTGGACACAGAGATTGAGGGCTACAAAAAGTCTATCACACAGGAAGAAGAGCAGAATGAACGTCTTACTCTGCGTCTGAACCGGGCCCAGAATGACTGCACCACCTCACGTAAACTCATCACACACTCTCAGAATCATCAGGAGGTCCTGCAGACCCAGTATAGCACATATACACGAGTGCTGCAGGAGACAGAAAAGACCCTTGGCACACTGCGTGGGGTACTTCATTCATATCAGCCTACGATTCAGATATTTATGAAGACAGCCATAATATTTATTTTAAGAAAGACAAAAGCTTTTGACTAGTGCTCATTAACCTATTTCTCTTTTTTAGGACTATGATATGCGTCAGTCTGAGCTCAAGGGACTCAGAAAGCAGATGGAGAAAGAGTCTGCAGTACGTGTGGATCTGGAGGACCAGATCATGAACAAACTGCAAGAGCAGCTTACTCACAATAACGCAGCAAAGTACTCGCGTCGACTGACTGATAAATCTGCAGCACACAGGAGAGAAAAGGTAGGATGCTTTCCGATAACCCATAAAGTTTTACTACATTTTCACAAACTATTGTCTTAATTTTTAAGCTAAAGATTTGTAAGGTGTGTGATGAATTTATAATCAGCACCTTGATTTTTAATTACCTTTGAAAGTTAGGTTTTAGGTGTAGTTCTTATGCTGAATTCAAACTTGTTTATTTATATGATTTCTCAGGAGGCTCAGTTAACTAAGTTAGAGAATGACATCAATGCAGTAACGCTGGAGGGGCAAGAGGTGGCGACACATCTGGATTCTCTGGCTGCATTTCAAGCTGAGCTTGAGCAAGAAATGAGCCAGCGTCACTTGCTCCTGTCTTCTCGTGAAGCAGAGATTGCTAAACAAGTCACAGATATTGAGCGGAAACAGGCCACGATCAGCATCTACAACAAGAAGATCAGGGATATTGTGTCCAGTACAGGGGTTAGAGCTCACACTTCACAAACATTACATTGTTTTAATCTATGGAACCTATAGAGATCTCTTTTCTCTGATGACAAGTTACTGTATTCAACTCATATTTCAATTTATTTTCAAGTTATTGCAGATACTAAATATTTAAATTTTCCAATGTGTGTGAGAGTAGCATGAAGACCTAGGTCCTCTGGAGATCCATGCAGCCACCCTGTCTAAGAAGCTGGAAGAAGTTGGTGCTGAGATTAAAGAGCAGCAGCAGTTGTGGCTCTGGCAGCAGGGGGAGCTAGTGAGATTCACTCAGGAAAAACAGGCCCATGGCTCTTCTGTACAGACCCTGCAAACACAACTCACTATACTGCAACAGAGCAAGATCAGGAGAGAGAGTATGTACTTTTACTAACATTTTATTCTAAAACTTTAAGAAATTTCAAAGAACATGTACTTTGGGCCCCACTGTTTAGAGGGTTTCTTCATTTTTATTTCTTAGTTAACCATACCTTAACTACAATATGGAAAGGGAACGAACAAACAAAGTATAAAGTTATAAAATCTGTCTGAAAAATAAATACATTATTGATATTGTGCTCTGCATATGTGTGTGTTACTTCAGGTGACATGGAGCAGGATCAGCGCGAACAGGCAGATCTGGAAAAACAGATTAAAGCTCTAATGGCAGACATGGTAAAACTGAACTCTCTGCTCACTAAAAACAGTGATCTGAATCAAGCCCTGCAGCAGAGCAACAGTCTGATGGAGACAGAGTTCCGACAGAGACTCAAGGTACAACATTTTATATTGTGAAAATCACATTTTTAGGTATTTTTCTGTTTTTACTCCATTTTGTCAAATGTACTGCATTAGTTTACAGAATTCACAGTGTGTTATAAGAAATACCTAATGTTGAGTGTAGAGTAGAATACCCTCAATGTATATTATATTAATATTGCAGGACAGTGGACCATAGAAGTTGATTACTGTTGTGTAAAAGATCATTTAAAACTTTATTTGTATCTGTCTTGTGTGTAGGAGGCTGAGAGGGATTCAGTTGAGACTCAGCTGAAGCTGGAGAGGTTAAACGAAGAGAAAGAGAGACTTGTAAACAGTCTAGTAGAAGCAGAGTGCGTTCAGCACACTTCATACATACACACCTTGACTTACACATACATACCCTGACTCAGATAATATTACTTTTTTGCAAGGCTCCATTTGTTAACGTTAGAGTTACACTGAAAATACAGCTCTGGAAAGAATGAAAGAAACATCTTCAAAATGATCAGTCTTTATTTGTAGTTATGGATTTTAGTAAAACTAAAGATTTTTTTTTTTTTTAACTACTGACAACATTTCTAATTCCAAATAAATATATTGTTATTTCAAGCAGTGGTTCTCAATTCTAGTCCTTGCAACCCCCACCCACTTTGGACTGTTTATATGTATCTCTTATCAGTTCACTTTTTGGTAACTTTTCCCTGTCCTTTCTGTTAATGGCTAGTGATTTCTGCATTCTTTGTCATTCTTTTTAAAGCAGTTAACTCATGGTTTTTGTTGTTAGCCACTCTTATAAATCACGTAAGAACTCATATGCCTCACTAGGTTAGTGACACAGCCATACATACAGCCACAATGTATAGAATCAGCATAATACCTAAAGAACCAACATTATATTGCTTTGTTTTGTGTGTGTGTTTGATTGTGAAGGCGTCAAATCATGCTGTGGGAGAAGAGAACCCAGCTAATGCGAGAGACTCGCTCTGCAATAGATTCAGACATTGGACAGGGAGACATACGAACCATGAGAGCAGAGATTCATCGCATGGAGGTGAGTGTTTAAGTGTATTTGTGAAAGTATTGTCTAAGTGTGGTTTCAGTCTGTTTAACATTTATACTGTATGTGTCCAGGTTCGTTATGCACAACTGATGAAGCAGCAGGAAAGGCTGTTAAGAGACATGGAGTCAATGGTGGCTAGACGTGAGACAATAGCTGTTCGGAATGAGGCTCAGGCACGATCTGACCATAAGCAGCCCACACACAACGACTACCACAACACTCTTCAGAGCCTCCGCCGAAAGATTCTCCAAACAAAGAAGGTGTGTGTGAATCAAGGTTATCATAATTTAGAAATGTTAAATATCTAAATTAATTACATAAAATGTTATATATTAAATGTGTCAAAAGGTTCATATGATGCTATTTCTAATTTTCCTTTCTCTTTGGAATGTTACAAGCTGTTAGTGCATAGATAAGATCCCTGAAGTTGCAAAGATTAAGTTTCAAAACCAAAGAAATTTTCTTGACTTGTCCACACCCCAACAGCTTGTTTAAACACAAGTGGGTGCCACTTTTCTAAATCTAAGAGTGGGTTTATTAGGGGCGGGGTTAGGATTAGTATTTCAAGGAGGGGAGTCATAATTCAGCAGGGAGTCAAAATTTCAAAGAGATCACGTTTTGGAAAGGGGCGTAACAATTATGCGACATGCTTTGGATATTCGACCAATCACAACACACTAGATAGCTGACCAATCAGAGCTCCCCTCGCTTTTTTTAGAACAATGAGCTTTGTACAAATGTCCTGTTTCAGGTGTTTAAACACTCTGCATACACCAAACCGCATAAACTCATTGCATTACACCAATACACAAAATAATGTTCTTTTCAGCAACATCATATGACCTCTTTAAAGAACTTTAGTTCAATTTTTTATTACTTCTCACTTTATATACATAATTTAAATTATTCTTAGCTTTTTTACTTTGTTTACTTTTTTATACTTACTTTCTAGAAGAACTACTAACGTTAACAATTTTTGAAATGGAATCTTTCCTGGGATACAATCACAATCTTACAAAATATTTTGCACAGTGACTAGTTAACTATATAATTAACCATTGTCTCAGGCAGCTAATTTTCTTTGTGGCAATATGTTAGTCATGGGTTTTGAACTTCAGTATTTCAGTATCACTTCAGTATAAGTATTTACTATACCAATAACTAATTTTGTATGTATTGAAATATGCAAAAGAAATGTTCTAGATATTTTTTTTATGGATATTGTTCTGATATACTTGAGCAACGTTTGTTTTTTAATTTTAATTAATTAAATGTTTTTATTTTTAGTGTTTAGTTTAGTGAATAGTAACACCTTTATGGTTTATGTATTATGTCTGTATTATGCAGTTTTTCTATTAACAAAATAAATTAGAGACTGAATTTTCTGTTATAAAATACTAGTTTATGCCTTGTCTACTTTGTGTGTGTGTTCAGCAAGCAGAAGAGTGTGATGGAGCTATAGCTCAGCTGGAAGAGAGGCAGGGCTCTGTGACCTCCAGCCTCCAAAACAAACGTACACATCTCGATGTCCTTCAGGATTCCAGAGTGGCTCTAACCCAGGAAATAAGCACACGGCAAGAAATCAAAGAGAGGGTCAGTCCATCCACTAACAAATGCGTACTTGCATACTAGACATCCAGGAGGAGGCCACAATTTAAATCAACCAGTGTAGAGCAATTTTACTCCACATGCAAGTCACATGAGCAGCAAGTGTACTGTGTGTTTACATAGACTTTAATTTTCACAAAAACGACAATCACAGGAAACAACATTTTGCTCTGTTGAATATTATTCAAGACATCAAAAGTAGTGGACATGGTTTACAAGAGGAATTTAAATGTACTGTAGTTTTTATCTATTTATGTTCATGTTCTAGAACTGTGTGCTGATTATTTGGCATCACCAAGGTTCTCTGCTCATTTCTGCAGAACTTGTATCGTCTGTCTGTGCTGCAGTGTCGTTCGAAACACCTGCAGGCTGTTAAGGAAGGACAGTACATTCCGGTGGCCAGTGGAGACACATCATTGGATCTAGCGACACAGAAACAGGAAGAGCGATTGAAAAAGGTTTGTGTAAAATCCATGGAAGATTCTCTGAAGTACATTAGGCAGAAATCTCATGTTCGAAAAAAATGGCGAAAAGTGGAGACGCGGCTCATTTTAAGTGTACGTACCTCAGGAAAAAAACGTTTATTGTGAATTAAATTACACTTGTTTAACACAATCTAAATAAACGGATAACTTATTGAAAGTTT
>JAUMHR010000050.1:5879949-5915514 GCA_032361145.1 Enteromius fasciolatus
ATTAGGAAAAGGGCCAGCAGCTGAGAATGATTTACTCGTTTCAGCGATCCTCTCGAAATGATGTTTAAACATTCAATACATTTTTGTTTACTATGGAAGTCATTGGTGACCCAAAACAGTCTGGTGTCAAAATATCTTCCTTTGTGTTCGAAACAAAGACAAAGAAAACAAAGAAAAACAAAGAAATTCATACAAATTCAGAGCTACTCAAGGGTGAGTAAATGATGACTGAATTATCATTTTTGAGTGAATTATTCCTTTATGGCAAAGAAAGGTGTAGACAAAATCTACTCAGTTTAAAGATAGCTTGATTGCATAGACAACTTTCAAGTTATAACTTATTATATAACCTGCTTACTATTAATAGGCATATATTTATTTAAATAGCAACATGTATTATGTTGATGTTTGTTACAGAGCAGAAACTCAAAGAATGAGGATGCATACACATGTTTTTTTCTTATGCTGGAATGTTGTGTACGTCACTATGACTAGTATAAACATTGTCATTGTGCTAAACCTGGCTGGGGGTTTTATCTAGTACTTTCTAGTTCCTTATATTTTTTTGACAGCAGCAGCAGCAGCAAAAAAAAAAAAAAATTCTGGAACATTTAAGTGAAACATCAAGTCATTAAAGTGATATAAGCAGATTTTTGCATTTTGTCACCATCATACCTTAGAAAAAGCAAATTATTATCAGCAAAGGATGTAAATGCTGTGTTTGCATGTGACGTAATTTCCCATAAACCTTAGAATCCCTCTTTCATTTCCTTTTTTCCTGCTGGACTTTGTCCCTGTTCACGCATGTTTAATTTGTTTTAGATAGAAAGAACTTGCTTGACTCACACAAGATGAGTGGATGGGTCTATTGGTAGCTACATTGTAATTTGCTTTGTAAATAAAATCTCTATTGCTTTAGTGGAAAATGGTAATCTGAGCAACACAACTACGTAATCTGAATTAACCAATCCCCTAGAGACAATAAAAAGTTTGTAATGTCAAGCATCTTTTAAAGTTTAAAATGCAGTGTGCTTCTTTTTATTTAAGGGGAAATCCACACCTGATCTGTGTGTATTGTCGGGAAAACCTCTCCTTGTCTTTCAGGTTTTCTCACACACCTGTGGGTGTGACGGAGGCGGAGATTTATCTGAACTCCCTTTTACATTCTCACTGCTTCTCATTTCTCATTTCACTTCTGTCGTGTGTAGACCTGCACTGGACATGTTTATTTTTGTTGTAGTTTTTCTTTTTTTTTTACTTTAATAATATTAAATGTATTTATATGTTTGGCAAAGAGTCTGATTTCAGAAATTCAGCATGGCTGAGAGTGCCCTAAATACTCCGGACCTGAAGGATCTGGAGCAAGAGGAATTGTGGGATCTTATCAATGATAACCGTCATGCCATCTCTCTTGGTGTCCGTCCCTGTGTTCTCATCCCTTACCTGCGACAGGCGCGGGTGCTCACAGACTTGGATGAGGATGAGATTCTCACCAACTTTATTAACCGCGCCATGAAAACAAGTAAGACACTCTAACTGATGTGTATTATGGATAGATGCTTGAAATGTAGCAGAACATGAGAAAATATAAAAAAGTACAGTTATTTTCCATGCTAAAAACTATTTCATTTTTAGCTTAAAAATGTTAATAAATACTGAAATATTTTTAATGGAAGTGAAAAATTGTGATGCATATGTTCCTTCAGGATTGAAGATCTATTTTGGATTAGAAATTAAAATGTAAAATGACTTTATTTGAAGTAAAATGACTAGTTATTGTAATATTTTGGCGATTTATTATGAAAAAGTAGCAACCTTATTGAACACATGGAGAAATATAGATTAGCTACAGATAGACAGTCAGCTAGATCAAAGGTTATGCTGCTAAAATTCCAAGGAAGCCTTTCATTTTTGAAAAGGCAAGAGGGAGAAAGAGGAGCATGCAAATTATTTTTAAATATTCTAAAGTAATGTTTTGTTCGATTATAATGTCTAGCCTGCTTGTATTCAGAATTTAGAAATGGCTCATTATGTTCAGTTACTACTATGTGAGAACCAAAGCTATATTAGAATCAGTAACAGGTTTGGAATGAAATGAGGGCAAGTAAATAATTTCCATTTTGTCTAAAGCATTCCTTTAAGGAATACTTGAAAGTTGGTTTATTACATTGGAAATAAAAAATCTGTTTAGTGTTTTTTTATGGTATGTATAATGCAATGTCTAAAATGTATATCTTTTATCTGCAGGTCACATGCTTGACTTGTTACATGTACAGGGCCATAATGGTGCAATGGCTCTGCTTGAGAGTTTGATGATTCATTATCCTACTCTCTACACACGGATCACTGGCCGCGAGCCCAGCATTGAGCCTTCAGGCTTCAGCGGTCAGTCAGTGTACTCTTATCCTATAGTTTCTGATTATGCATTGCAAGCAACTCAAAACCAAAGGGTGATGTGATGTAGTAGTTAATGATCTGAGCTGAAACCCAGCCACTTGATCTAGACTCTTAAACTATCACTGGGCCAAAAATGTTTGTATTCTATTCAGTTTAGGCTTCTTCTAATATCTGATAAAGTATTAACATTTTGATACATCCTAGATAAAATCAACACAGTATTTCATTTATTGTTGTTGTTGTTCAATAAAGATCTCTCAACACAAACAATAAATAATGTAACCCCTATCTGACACGTGAATAGTTTCATGACTGAAAATTCAAATTATTTTTTTTGTCACCATATTCAAGGCTTTTTTTGTTGTTGTTGTAAAACCTTGCTTCTGTGCTTGCCAGGCCTGATAAATTACAACGAGTTGACAGAGTACCTGGTTCGTGCAGTGAGCAGTATGCAGACAGAGCTACAAGTTGCACGGCACGAGGCTTTGCGGCTGCAAGGCAGATGTTGTCAGCTGGAGGGGAAACTAGAACAGGCCCAACAAAATAATGAGGAGCTCAGCCAGATGCAGAGAGAGCATTCACGACTGCGCAGTCACCTGGATGGTGTGCACTTATCATAGCTTCACATCAGTCATATTTGAATACATTTTAAAAACAAGAATGAGATGATCTAAAGTTAGCTATTAAATGTAAAATATAATAATATTTGTGAATATAATTAACGAAAGTTAATTTTATTTAAGTGTTAACCTTTTAACATTTTTGCATTTAATCATGTGCTTTAAGAAATTCAGAATTTCAGATCATTGTTTTTGCACCTAACATAAGTTGTTCTTTGGGTCAAGACTTTATAATGTCCAGTCATCATCTGTTCAGGTTTAAACAGGGAACTTCTGAAACTGAAGGATGAGAAGTGTGATCTCTATGTCAGATATACAACAGCTCTTGAGGAGAGGTCTGCAGCTATTATACGCAACAGAGACCTACAACTGGAGGTGAGGAAACAGAGAGAATGTGTTTGTTTGTATGTTTGCCTTCTACAATGAACAAAAAACTTCACTCTACTTGGCAGAGAGCTAGAGTTAAAAAATAAACCTACAGTATAATCAGTACATCAAAAAGAGTAATGGCATACAGAAATCTCTTCTCCTCACCTCTTCTCTAGATTTCCCAGCTGCAGCATGAGTTAAAGAAGGCAAAGAAAGAGACAGACTTTGAGAGGCAGCGTTCCTTGAAGAACCCCACCGACACACAGAAGCTCAAAGATGAGCTCAACGCTGTACGCGCAAAGTTACTGGAGACTGAGATTTTGTTTCCAGTAAATAAGAGACTTATCTTCATAGCAATATAACAAGTCAACAAATTAGGGGACTAAATTTTATCTAATTGATTTTTCACAGTAAATCTGTCTATTTCAATCAGGTACAGCAGGATATTCTGGCTCATGATTTAAAGGAGGTTGAGAACAGACGTTCAGAACTTGCTGAGGAAGTCAGGAGGCTGAGTGAGGAGACTATACAACTCCAGCAAGAGAAAGAGGAGGTAAAACTGCACTTTCCTTAACCTTTAAATTGTTTCTGTATTTCAAAATGTTGCACTTTGTGTAAAACTCGTATGCTATAATATTTTTTGTATTTTTCTCTATTGATTTGACGAATGTCTCCGAACTCAGGTCATTGATGAATTGTACTACATTACTTTGAAGAAATGTGTCAAATCAATTGAGAAAATTTGTAAGGTTGAGGAAAATATTCTACTTCTCCTTGCATTTTTTAAGTGTCTAACTATATTGTTCACACTATCACTTCTCCTTCTCCCCTCACTATTTTTTAGCTCATAGAAGAAAAGGACTGTTTAGCCCTGCAGGTGGAGAAGTTGACTGTGGACTGTGAGATGTATCAGCACAGGAGTACCCTGTTCCATAGTCAGCTAGAAGACGTGCAGGCAGAAAGAGACAGGGTCAGTACAATCAATATCTATAAGGAACAAATATCATACTCATTAGGTAATTAGGCTAAATATTTGTTATATTCAATAATGAGATGAGATAATACAGTACAATAAACTTTCAGCTCCATTTCTAATGCCACAGTGTCACACCTAGGCATGTCCAGGGTCTGAGGCATGTATAGAAACTAGTTGAATTCTGTTGACAGACAGCAGTCCTATGAAGGTACATGGAATTCTGCTATGAAGCTTTGCTCCTGCTTGGCTCTCTTCTCAAGGTTATAGGAGCCAAACATTTGCCCCCCGCAATATACAGATCTTGCATCTGCCAAGGCACTGTGGTGGCTTTGATCATGGATGAATCTAATTTGGCTAAAAGCATGTTGCTGCCATGTCAATTGTGGGTTTAGCTTGGTCATGAGAAAACAGGAAGTCTTGACAAACTCGGCAAGCAATGCTTAGCAGGTGAAAACTGTCTTCCATTTCTACCAGACCTTCACACCAAGATGTCGAGGTACTCAATGTGACATCATAGGATTGCCATCTGCCAATAGAGTTTGTCATGTTTCTACACATACTTCAGACACCGGTCACACTTTCCATATTGTCATCACCATAATACTGCATCTTGTTCCCATCACAGGGAACTGGGTTATATACATAACCTTAAGATATTTAGTGTTACAAAGAACAAAATACAGGCCAACACCTTTAGTTTTGAGGTGAAATAGAATGTTTAGATCTACAGTAACTAACTGTAGATCTAACTTCACTAAATGCATATATGGTTGAAATCTTTGTATCTTGGGATCAAAATCTAAAGTTTTAATATTTTAGAAAGTGCAACAGGAAAAATATTTTAAATACTTTTTAATGATAAAGCCAAAGAAGAGAATTTATGACAATGCAACTGTCAGAGTTTTGTTTTCGTTGATGCACCGAAGATGCTTGTTGACACATTCTTGCTGGAGAACATACAGCTTTTGCAGAAACATGTCGAGTTCAATAGTGGCAAATGAAAGCTTAATTACAGATGCTGTTGATTTTTTCAGGCATATTTGTCCCGAGATGAGGCCCAGGCTCAGATTGCACGTAGTCTCGCAGAAAAGGATGTGCTGAGAGGCCAACTCATGGAGCTACAGGCAAGAGTTTTCGCCATGAAAGCCTGTAACAAGCAAAGAGAACAAAGAGAAAAGTCCAGGGTAAGAGTGACAAACTTTTTATTATTCAATAATCAGCATTCAATGATCACCACAATCATTCTTTAGAGCAGTTTTAAGAATTCTGCTGTCAAGAGCATCTATAACCTAAACACAACCATACACTGTACATGACTTTTGATACACATGATATTTTTAATATAATTTCTTGGAATAAGTAGGAAAGGAAGTTCAGTTGTGATAGCAGCAGAGGTTCCAGCAGCGAGTTCCCTCTATCCAGTTCCCCAACAAGAAGACAGCTATGCCGCTCGAATGCAATTCTTCCTGACAATTTCAACTCATTTGATGCCTGTGAGGTACATTTATTCTGTAAATGTTCTGCTTATCGAATCCTAGTGTAAATTATTCTTTAGCCTCATGGACACCCCAACAGTTCATACACTAGCTGTCTGATACATATTGGTAACAAAACACATTTACCAAATGCTAGGCAAGTGCCTGTGAGAATTAACTGATTACTGGATGCCAAAGTTTGAAAGGCTAATGACAGCAGCCTTGACAATTCTTTACAATTCAAGAAATCAGTAACTATAATTATAACTATAGATAAAGCTTACAAAAATGTTTTAATTAAATGAAATAGGAAAGTCTACACTTGATCAAATATATTTATTTTCCAGCTGATAAACAGCCAATACATTTTTTTAGTAGATCCATGTTTAGTAGATACAGACCTTTATTGTAAAATGGCATGGATACTAATAGGGCTATCTTTATAGTTATCATTCTTTGTGTGAATGAGTCTCTGTGAATGCATCTGGTTCAATAAATGAGACAATACATTTCTTCCATTCTCTGAATGTTTCTCCTCCTTCATTCTTCTTTTCTGATGGCAGCATGTAGAAAATGTAGAATTTTCATTTTATTTTATTTTTGTTGTTGTGCACCTTTTACAGTTCAGTGATGAAGCAATCTGCAGTATCAGTTCCAATCAAGTAGAACCCCCCTGTTCTGAATCTCTCCGCAGACGAGGCTTTGTCTCCAGAAGTGACGTGGAAGACATTTACAGGTAAGCTGTTCATCTTGTCTGTAGCAGTAAGCTTGTAATATCACTTTAAATCCTGCAATGTGTATGTAATTAAAAATAGCAGTTCTTCCATGTTATAATTAGACAGTCCATTAGTGCTTTCTGTTTCCTTGTCTCTATGATCCTAATTGCATTCCTAGTTGCATTGTATGTGCCTATGACACACTATCATAAAACTAACTCATAAAACAACAGGTCAATGTTTTCCGTATGTACATTCACCATGTAGAAGAGATAAAGATGTAGTAGGCATATCTAAAAATAACTTTAGAAATCAGAGTAGGGAAAGTTTGTATGTGTTCTAGCAAATAGAATTCTTCAGAGAACTTTAGTTTGAAATAATAAAAAAATAATTTGTTCCATTTTCAGCAGTCAAGATTCTCTCAACTTTGACCATGATTATGTTTTCATTTCTAAAGGTACTGATACTTTTTCCTACTTTTTTTATGATTACCTAAACAAGATAACATTTGAATTCATTTAATCAGAAAACTATTAAATATACTATTAAATAAACAAAGATTTTTTCTTTATGCCAAACTATAACAACATATTGGTTTTCATTCATCTGCTGTCAATAAATAAATAAATAAATAAATATTAATAAAAGAAAACAAAAATGGACATTTCTACTACTTTGCATGTGATTACATGTAATTACTTGAAATATAAATGGACATTTCTACTATTTACGCAGTTTTTACACGTAATTATTTGAAATACTTGAACTGAGCTTCATGACATACTTTGATGACATCTTTTAAAATAATATGTGTTTACAATGTATTAGTGTTGCCTATAGTTCTCAAAATCCCACATGCTCAATGTTCAATCTCGTTTAGCATTCTCTTTATTAGTAAAGATTATTATTGTGCTATTCTGTGTCATCCACAGAAATACATTATGCATTGCACATTATTTAGTTTTCATTCCTTAAATCTTTTCAGTGTGCCATAAAGGTTGAAAAGTCATTTTTAGAGCCACTGTACATGACAATTAGAATGAATCACAATGGCACATTCACACTTTTGGATCTCCATTCTGATAGGAGATAGTTTTGATGAGTCAAAATCACCCCTTCCCTATTCTACTAGTAGAAGGAGCCCAAATGACAGGTAAAATAAGAACTGAAATGAAAACCTAATCATCACATTTATTTTATTATTTATTATTTATTGCTAAACATGTTACTTTGTATTAATCTAGTGTCTCAAGAGCGTCAGCCCCACCCTTCCTTATGCGCTCCAGACCTCAGGCCCTGCGGATCACTGGTCGTGTACTTACTGTGTTTTTCCAGGGAGAGATGCTGTTGAATCAAATACAGGTCATTGGGGGCAATAAGACCGGTGTGTTTGTGCATCGTGTAACTGAAGGATCATCTGCTGATAGCACTGGAATCAGTCCTGGATCTCAGATACTTCAGGTGAATATGTCTAGAGTTTTTGTTTGGAAATTTCTAAATTCCCAAGACTTGCTTTCATTTAGAGGCATAAACCTTGCCCTTTACCATCCATAACTTTTGCAAAAACCAGTTTAACTTGAATAGTAAAGAAATTCCTCTGAAAAACAAAGTGGCAGGAGACACGAAGAGAATTCAGAATGGCACTTCCCTTATGATTTTTTCATAGTTAAGACAAAAAATGAAAATCTCTCTTTTAATTCTTCTCTTTAAATGAGGAAACATATCAGAGATCATTTTTAATCTTTACAGGGATCAGTTAGATGGAGTGATAGCTAATCAGAACCAAAACTCTGTATTTGTAGCTGAAGTATGAGCGGGAGCAGAGAGCTGTTCGAATGGTTTTAGAAGACACTACTATGGAAGAGGCCCTGTGGGCCCTGGGGCAAGTCCAGGGACCATGCAACATTACACTGAGACCTAGCCAAGATGGTAAGAAACAAACTGGAACATTGAAACACACCACCTATTAAACTGCTTATTAACCACTTAAGTGATATATATATTTCAAAGCAGCCACTTAGATTCCCAGGGAATGCATAAACTGATAAAATTAATACCTTAAGTACAGTGTACAGTATGTGGCTTTGTATAAAGTGTATAATTGAATCTATGTGTATTTACACTATTTGTTCACAGCCTTATTCATATTCAAAAGCTTTTGCTACATTTTGTGCAGACTGAGATTTTTTTTTAAATATAGGCGATCATGCTATAATTTTATGCTAAAATAATATGGCAAATGTTTCAGTTTATTTTTCTTAATAATTATGCTGGATGCATCATGATCCTGTACGTGCTAAACTCATCTCTAAAATTGTTATGTTTAACAGTAAACGCAACTCTGTTATGAGTGAAGGAACCTTTGCTTGTTCATTACCTGAAGCAAAACAATTTGTAATGTTTAATCTTTAATAATGTAAATTGTAAATGTTTAACATTGCTAGTTGTTAAACAGGTCAGAGACTTATTAAACCAGATTTTCTGCTGATTTTCTTTCTAGTTTATGAGAACCTGTTGCAGCAACTAAAGAATGGGGAGGTGAAGTCGGGGGATTCCTTCTATATCCGTGTAAACATGACAATGCCAGGGGATGCAGCTGGAACTCTCGCAGTCAAATGTAATGATATTGTCCATGTGACGGACACTCACCATTTCAATGATGGCTCCTGGTGGGCCTGTCACGTACATCCTTGTAACTTGGAAGATCTCAAGAGTGGGGCTCTGCCCAACTACTACAGGTACACAACCTTACACATCATTATTTCTCAAAAGACTTTTTATTATTAGAAAAACGGACATCTGCAATGTTAATCTACAATCTCCAATTTACAATGTTTTGTTTTTTACATTTTAAAATATGTAATTTTTAAAAATGTTCTTGTTTGTAAGATTTAAAAGAAAAGCACTTGTTTTTCTATTATTTTTTATGTTAAAAAAATACAACTATACAACTTAACTTATTTTTCAGAGCACAGAGACTTCTAATCAGGGCTCTAGAGGATATGACCTACCCTCGCAAAGCACAAAGAAAGGTGAGAGTACATCAGTAAAGTCATCACAAAAATTATTTCTCTCTTTTTATTTGACTTTCTACATATTTTTGATTTATGAACTATATAGTAATTAAAAAGATTACAGCTAATTTAAAATGAGTGCAATAAAATGCTGCACGATGTGTAATACAGTTATTTAAAACAGAACTACAGTATAAAACAATTGTTTTACCTGGCCTGTTGACATGATAGATTAAAAAGTAAGTCATTTGTGTATTATAGTGTGTGTTTTAGATGAATAGTTATCAGATAGCTAACACATTCTTGTCTAGTTTTGTATCACCTTAGTTTGGAACATGCGGAAACATTTGTCAAATATTGAACTGAGGGTGTTGAATGAGGTGCTTTGGTGAGGGAATAATAACACATAACTTAGAACTCTGAAACTAGCTGAAGAAATATGAGTCATGCATTCTTGTGAGTAAGAGGGCAACCTTTTTATTTTCCTCTCATTAAGATAAATGAGTTCTAGATAGAAATTATTGTAGACTCACAATGTTTGATTCTGTTAAGATGTGTCATGAAAAGCACAGACTGGTAAAGCCTGTTATATTAGTCCTCAGTAACTGTTTCTGTCAACAGGAAAAGACATTAGCTCATGAGAAGCAGAGAGCGGCGAGGATCGTCATCACCGGTCAGCAAAGCAGAAACCCACTGTGGGTCTGTGTGGATGATGACAACAGCACAGCACAGGACAGTTAGTACAAGACAAACTCGTTTTTGCTTTTTTTCTCGTAATTAAACAAATAAACAGTTCTGATTCCAGTCAGTTCTCCAATTTTGATTTTATGAAATATTCCTTTTAGAATTTTGAGGTGGAAATTGTTGAAAAAAGTTATGCAGTCTGACTGTGGAAGTGTGAGATCAATTCATTATTTAAATCTAAACATTTCTTGGAAAAGGTTTTTACATAAGTCTTTTTAGACTTTTCATAGACAGGTTGTATAAATATGTATTACATTATTATATGTATAAAGCACTAAACCAACAATTTGGTTGTTGGACAAAACTCATAGTATGTGTTTAACTATGCTTTGTCATATGAACAACCAGTCAGTAACTATAAGCTAAACAGAACATAGGAAGTTCACAGTATGCTTTACTAAAATATGTGACTCATTACAATCTTTCATTTGGCTATAATTTCTGTCATACTGTTGAAGCAGAGCTGTTATGGTGAAGAGTAGTGCAGGAAACACAATGAATAGTCACAATACTTAGTACTGAAACAGCTCTGAATAACTTCTCTGCTAACAAATCTTTAATTTAAACATTTAAGGTAATCAATGTCTGTCAAAATATTGGTTTAGACCTTAAGCATCAAGAAAATCTTTCTCTCTTGTAGGTGATGGCTGTGTGCCCAGCAGATGTGTGACCCTAATGCCCTACACCCTGGTTTCACCTCGTTACCCACCCGTCTGTCGACCAGTCCTCCTCCTCCCCACATTGCTTGGACGTGTCTTGCACAAACGGTTGGCAGAACAGGAAGGTTTTCAGCTCTGTGAGCCAGGTACAATTTTATTTTTTTTTTCAAATGTTTTCAATAAAAGTGGAAAAAATTAATATATAATGGTGCATTAGAGAAAACTCTTTACATTACAGTAAGAAATCACTAGTATCAGTATTTTAAACCTTAAAAGAACTTTGTAATCTGACTAAATCCATATGCAATCAGTTATCACCCTGTTTTGCAAACAATACAGTCAAAATGCTTAGCCATGCTGTCAATGTAACGGTGTGTTCTGTCTGTTTTTCCTGTTATAATGATTTGGGTTGAAAAAAAAAATAGAAATTTTCGAAATTACACAATGCTACACTGGATTTTGCTTGTAACATATTTGACAGGATTCACATACACTTTTACTGTTAATCTGTCCACAAATTACAGCACAAAATAAAAAAATATATATTAAAAAGGCAAACACATAAAACATGGGAAATTACAGTGTGGTCTTTTCCAATTTTCCAGATTTACTTGAGAGCCATTAATTAATTTAGGACAGATTCACAGTTAGTTTTAACTCTGTAGAGTCTTATTTATCTGCTATATTGCTTCCTCCTGACCTCATTTCTTTCACCTCTTCCTTCCTCTCATATCTCGTATTTTAGAGTTGCTGATGGCAAATGAGCATGCCGTTCAAATGCAGAAGGGGGAGATTCTTGAAGAATGTGACTCAAAATCACACCTTTGCTATACGTTACAGGGAGTGGAGAAGATCATGAAGCGGGTGTGTAATAAAACATTGCTATTTTATTAATAATTGCCTGATAAATAGCATTCAAATAGCAATTGTAATAAATAAGTTGGAAAAAAATATTATTGAGTGAGTGATTTGCAGTAATACAATACAATAATAATTACAATAAGCATGTGTATACTATATATATGTACACACACAGAAACACACACATATATATACATACAGTGCGGCAAAAAAGTATTTAGTCAGCCAACAATTGTACAAGTTCTCCCACTTAAAAAGATAAGAGAGGCCTGTAATTTTCATCATAGGTATCCATCAGCTGTGAGAGACAAAATAAAAAAAAAATCCAGAGAAATCACGTTTTTTAAAGAATTTATTTGCAAATTATGTTGGAAAATAGGTCTTTGGTCAATACCCTTTGTTGGCAATGACAGAGGTCAAAGGTTTTCTGTAAGTCTTTTCTGTAAGTTTTATACTGATAACGAGTTCAAACAGATGATATTAATAAGGACAGAGGAGCCTCTTAAAGTAGAAGTTCCAGGTCTGTGAGAGCCAGACATCTTGCTTGTTTGTTGACCAAATACTTATTTTACAGAGGAATTAATTAATTTAAAAAATCCTAACATATATCTTTCCATGAATATTGTATTTGTGATCACTGCACATTACAATAAACACACACAAACATATACATAAATATATATATATATATATATACTACTACTACTACTACTACTACACTACAACAGTTCGGGATCAGTAAGATTTTTAATGGTTTATTTAACGTTTCTTCTACTCATCAAGGCTGCATTTATTTACAGAAAATAAACAGCAATACTGTGAAATATTATTACAATTTAATATACCAGTTTTCTGTTTTAATACACTTCAAAACGTCGTTTTCGCTTGAGCAAGGCTGAATTTCCAGAGTTTAGTGTCACGTGATCCTTCAGAAATCCTTCCAATATGCTGATTTATTATCAATGTTGGAAACAGTTAATGCTTAATATCTTTTTGAAATCTCTTTTTGCCATTTGCATTTTTTGATAAATAAAAGGTTAAAAAAACAACAGCATTTATCCAAAATACAAATATTATCTAACAGTTAAAGTCTTAACTATGACTTTGTTTTATTTAACACATTCCTATAAAAGTATTTAGTTGTTTAAAAAAGAATTGATAATAAGTCAAAAAATTTACTGGCCCCAAATTTTTTAACGCTGATGTACATTGATACCATTGATGCTGTTCCTTTTGTCTTTTTAATTATTTAAGAATCATGAAAAAAATATCACAGGTTTCAAAAGATATGAAGCAGGACAACTCTTTCCAACACTGATAACATATCAGCATATAAGAATGATTTCTGTAGCATCATATAAAACTGAAAACTGTTGTAATGGCTGATTAAAATAGGTTTAATCACAGAAATAAATTAAAGTTTAAAGAGTACTATGTAATAAAAAATAAAGTTCAAACATTTATTTCTGTATTTTTTAATAAAATAAATGCAGCCTTCATGAACAGAAGAAACTTCTTTAAAAACATAAAAAAATTGTACTGATTAAACAGTAATGTGTGTGTGTGTGTGTGTGTGTGTGAGAGAGAGAGAGAGAGAGAGAGAAAGAGTGAGACTATGTGTCACTATCTGTTTAATATCCGATGTATAGGGCACTCACTGTGTGTTACCGCTGGGTTTGGACTGTGTACGTCGTCTCCACCGTGCCGAAATTTTCCCCATCATCATCTACATCATGTCTACAGAGAGGAGTCTCCGCAAATTGAGGTACTGTAATTTCTTCCATTTTTTTTTTACTTTTGGAAAACTAAACTGATTTGATTTAAAGATTCAGATGTGTAACACAAAAAAGCTGTTCTGGTAGCATACCTACTGTGATATTTATTTGTTCTGTTGTTTCCTAGACACAAACTACGGCAGAATGGTTTGACTGAGAACCAGGTGCTGGAGTGTTCCTGCAGCGAGGAGCCCCTTTTGGATAAACTGCCCTGCCTTTACCAGAGTATTCCGCCAGAGAGCTGGCATGACAGTGCCACCCTAATTGACACTCTGAAAACGGTGGTGTCAGAGGAGCAGCAAAAGATTGTGTGGGTTGAGTCAGATCCCTGGTGAAAGAAATATTATAGAGCATACATTCAAAATCCCCTGATCACAATTAGAGTATTAAGGCCAATTTATACTTTGTTGAATGAATAATAGACCATAAACCAAAAATGTATTTAATTATCCATATTCACACAACAATGTCCATACAACAATACTGATCATAACATGATTAAAAGATAATTCCACTAAACATTCATGATCCAATACACAGAGGTCCAAAGAAATATAATGGGCCTTTTAGATAAAGTTAAACTGGAAAGCACATTCTGTGCATAAAAAAAAAATAGAAAGGTCTGCTACAAAGCTAAAATGCTGTACAGCACTCAAGAGAGGTCAGTAGATATTGCACTTTTATTTAGTTAACATGTATTCAATTGGTGAACAGTTACAGTTAAAGACTTGTTACAAAATTATATTTCAGACAAATGCTGTTTTAAACTTTCTATTCATTCATTTATGAAAAAGGTATTACCATTTTCTCTAGAGTATTATGAAGAACAACTGTTTCAAACATTAATAATAATACAAAATATTACAGAATAATTTCTGGATTGTGTCACACTGATGTCTGAAGTAGACTGCAGGACCGCAGTGCATGACTCCTGAAAATTCAGCTTTGCTATCACAGGAATAAATTACATTTAAAAATATATTTAAACAGACAACCGTTATTTTAAATTATAATATTATTTCATAAAAATACTGTTTTTATAGTATTTTCTATCCATTAGATGTTAAGCATTTTGAGATTTTTGAATGATAATGTGTAGCATATTTAAAAAAGTCAAAAAGGTGAAAAGACATGTGGCCCAGTAGAAAGTAATGTTATAACATACACAGAAAAGACATTTTGTGCTAAGCGCTGAACCCTAAGAATGCCATGACTATTATTTAGTATACGTATGTGCCAGAATTTTTCTTTCTTTCTTTTTCTAAATATTAAAGTACTGTTTAGAAATGGGTATACAGGGTGCTTTATTGGGGCATGTTGGTAAGGTGCATGCTATATTTATTTATAACTATAGTCTAAATACTAAATACTGATCCACTATTTTAAACAGTTGCACGACAGATTAATATTAAATCAGATTTCGCTGACCATCTGTGTGTAAAACCAACAGTGCAATTTGTTTACCATTTAGCTACCTAAGTTACATTAAGTAGCAACAGCACACAACATCCAGTTGATATTCTACTTCATAGTGTTGTTTACCCCAGGCTTACAAACAGAGGTTTTTGTTAGGGAAGTTAGGGAAAAACACAGACGAGATGTCAATACTGCACAGAAATCAAAAAAATGAGGATATAGAGCATTGCCAGAGCATTTTGCCCTTAAGCCTTATATCTAATCTCAGCCGCCTTGGATGCATTCCACCAGACCATACTCTGTTATACAATGTAAATTATTTTTACTCAGGTTCAAATTATGCATTGTTTTTGTAAGACAAAAAAGTAACAAATTTTCACAGTTTACCGACAGTTTAAAACTGAGAGCAAGTAACTATTGTATAGTGATTTATAGATAATACACATTACAATGTTAATGTTCTCTTTTATATGCGTATATTCTATTTTATTACAAATTCTGTGAAATAAGCTTCAGCATTTGTGTACAATTCTGTTGTAGACTGTCTTTATTTAAACATTTTTATTTTTCTTCTCCTTTGATGTGTATTGATCCACACCTATACAAAATAAACAGTTTATCTCTTGATCAAATGATGCATGTTGAACAGGAACCATACTTCCTTAACATACAGCAAAAATCTATGCTTTTGTGTCAAGATGTACAACCTCACCCCTGCTCAACTTGGAAAAACCCATCCAGCAGCAACATGCCCTTCATTGCTACTGTCCCACAAATGTGTACTTTCCCATAACGTGAAAGATGTTATCAGGCATTCTAACAATGCTTTATAATTAATCATGATGAGAACTTGTAAGACTACAGAATTCTTTTATATAAAAACTTAAGGTTTAAATAATAGAGTCAGATAGACAGGTATATAGATATAATTATATTATTGTTATTTATTCACTGGATTGGAACAACACACAAAAACACCCCCAAATATTATTCAAATAGAGAGGGTCAAATAAAGAGGAAAGACGTGTTTATATATAGTTTATTTGCAAAAACATTGCTTATTATATCATGTTTTTATTTAGTTAATTAGCTGTATTTTTAGTTATTTTTTTCAACCTAGTCAAAATAACCCAACTGCAGTTTGATTAAGATTAATTAGAAAGCCGAATGAAAAAATATGCTGAAGTTATTCGGTCTTGCAAATGAATCGTATGCTAATAAGCTCGTAAGCTAGTATAGGTAAAAATTGATAAGACAATTTAAAAAGAAAACAAAAACCACTCTCAAAAATATGTATTATAGTATAGTGAAATGTGATGCAGTGTTCGATTCTTGTTGTTATAGTTTTTTCTTCTTACAGTCTATCATCAGATTGAGTTCTACTTCCGCTCCTTTTCCACCACAAGAGGGAGCCAAAGAGCAGTGTAAAAATAAAAGGGAGTGGTTGAGCACGCGTGAAAAAGAAAATACGGTGTTTTGAAGCGTAGGAAAGAGATGTAGAGAATCTCATTTTATTACACTAAAAGATGGTTGCTAGCTCATTTATAAATAATTTTGCTGGAGTAGTCGTCTTGTTTTCGGCTGTTGTACTGTTGCTTTGGATTTTCTGTTTGCTGCAGAGATCACGCTAAGCCAAATCAATGCACATGCCTTTCTTCTATTGACCTTAGTATTGTACAGCACTTCACCAAATCAATTTCCTCGCCGAGGCTGAATTTTTTCTTGGTTCCACTGGGGTTCTGGAACCCCTCTGGTTGCCAGGAAACGGCCCGAGTGATTTGTTGTGTGTGTCGGAGTATATTTGAGATGGTGACAAACCCTCTCAGTACATGCAGCCAAACCACTGCATTTGGGGTTAGAGAGAAGGGCTGACAGATATGATTTGTGTGGTGGAACACAAGTACTAATGCTCAAACATGTGCATAAAGCAGGCTACTTCCACCATAGACATATTTGTTCTCGTCTGGTTTCGTGTCTCTGGGTTGACTCGTTGCGGTTTGACCTTTTTGTTCTGATAAAGATGCCATTTTATTGCAGAGAAGATGTTGTTCAAACCCTGTTAGAGCCCCACTTCAAGTCCTGCCATTTATGAGTGCAGTCAATCATTTATAGAGATATTTATATTCTGTTTTCAAAACACGTCCTTCAGATGGACCAAATACTTGTCTCAAACATTCAAGCAACTGTATATGTATTCATAATATTAAGATTTTTAAATATCACGATTTTCATTCATTCATTCAAAGGATTATGTTCATTTTATATAAACTTCTTGATTTTAAAACGACTGTAGGTTTCTTTATCAAACACGATTGCATCATGTTATACTTGAAATGATTAGGCTATTTTTACATTTCTTTGCAGGAGGTTGGATATAGGGAGAGAAAGAGTGATTTTATGCAGTTTTCAGCAAAGTAAGAAAATAGAGGGACTTGTAAATGCCTAATGTAATGCCTCTATTATGTTTTATCTATTATGACTATTTTTATTTTTTTAGGCAAATTACCAAAGAGGTGAAGTGTATGCTTGGATTGAGGACCTGCTAAAAGGGGAGGAAAGGTATGGTGTTTCATGCTCAGAATTTGTGCTCTGCATTTCACCCATCCACAAACATAGCCTTGCACAAGTGCTTCACTTCAGGCATGGTATTGAGCCTACAATCCAACAATCTCTGCCGGTACCAAGACTCTAACCCGCAACCTTTGAGTTATAAGTGCGACCGACTAATGATTAGGCCATGACTGCTCCAAAATAATCAAGGTTGCTTAAACTGAAAAAAGAAGTAATTCTAATGAGAGTGCTAGGGATGTAAACAATGTTGTGTTTAGACTGCCAACCTGTACTGTCATGTCTAAAAAGAAAAGTTATACATAACTTGTTTGCATGTTATGGTAACATTTCCCTAAACTTGCATAGAAAGAGGTTCGACCCAATAGACACATTTTATCTCTACCAAAATACTTCATGAAGGATGAACTGAAGCAAACAGAATTTGAAATGTTCAAATAACATCATTAATTCACATGAAATCACTGTCCAGGATTGAATTTTACCACATCTCTCTCTTTAACCACATGAATTTAAAACATCTCTCAAGTCCTGATAATTTATTGGCCTAATTCATTCACTCTAGTCTACCTTTTTGTTTATTTGTAAATAAAGAGTTTATATCAGCTCTAAATGGTTTAAATCTTCTGTGTGGAAACCTTGACACACTGCTGGGTCATGAGTTCAGAACAGACAGCAGTGGGTCTACATTTTTTAAAGAGAGCCCAACTGTGAATAACATATACTCTATCCAGCATTTAGAGCAATGATCCTTACAACATTTGAAATTGAATTTGGGAATGTGTTTAGCTTTAGAAACTGGATGAGAAAATGGTGGGGGAGGGAGCTAGACAAATTCAGAAAAAGAAAAAATCACGACCCTTTTATCGCTGGTGTGCTTATTGTTATTTGAGAGTGTTGAAGCCATGTACTGGGAAACTGAACAGATACACACAGGGTTTGAGGAATCATTACTGTAGCAGAAAGTGTGGTCTGTATTGTCTCTACAGACATGTCTGTGTGCGTGTGTGAATGCGTGCACAAGTGTGTTGAGAGCTTTCATGTATCTACACAGCCTGCAGTTGTGGAAGCTTCTCCTTAGGTTACCACAGCAGAGCCCCTTCCTCAGGTTGCCGGGAGACGTATAGTCCAGATGCACTGTCAGGGGGAATTAAGCTCAGACAATCTGATTTTACTGTCTGTCCGGTTTGCTTCAGAGCGCTCTAGCACAAGTCACTCATGCACCACCCAGCTTGTAACAGAATGCCTTTAACTGTCTAATTGTTTCTAAGGTTCATTGCGGGAGCAGATTACAGGTAAGACGTTGTCTCCATTGTAGTAGTGAAATTGTCTATAATAGATCCAACATCTTTAATGGAGCTTCAGATTTAGGGCTGAATGCCAACAATGTTTGTTGATTGTTTATTCTTTCATTCATTCAAATTTATGATAAAACCACAAAATGACTTCCGCACTGCTTACACGGTGAGTATGTTTTATTTTTTGAATTAACCTGAATTAAGACATGATGAAGATATGAATTTTGTTTGTATATATACAGTATGTCTATATTTGTGATCCACTTGTGCTAATTAGAAAAACCACACACACACACACACGATTCTGCCCTTCTCAACGTAGTATCAGGTTTAGAACCTTTAATTAGGTTTATTTTAAAATTAATTATGATTTATTTTGGGGATGTGTAAAGTAAATTCATGCATTTGATGGTAATACAAACTTCTTGATAACTGAAGAAATAAATCTGTATTCTAAAATGAAATTCATGAAAAGAAAACCTTTTACAGAGACAATTCCCTTTAAAATTCAGTTTGAAATAAAAATTCTGTCATTTTATCATGTCCTTTTTCAGTGATCATGGAAACAACTTTATTACCAACTTTGTATGAAAAAATATATTTAAGAAACCAACCTTAATACAAATTGTACAAGTGTTTTTAAATTAGATAGGTTTTTCTTTATCATGGACACTCACTCTTGTGTCATTGCTCTGCGTACTAAAGGGTCTGCTCAAAAAAACAAAATTGAATCCACAGTGTCAAGCAATATAAGAGTTAAATGTTTAACAAAGCATTGCTGAATACAATGTATGCAAAGCACAATACTTGTAAATATATGGATAAATTTGAATGAAAAGAAGTTAACTTTTTTATCCTGTGTGCATCACAGGATAAAAATGAAATGAGTGTTTTATTTTGCTCCTCACATACTCTCACTGAAAATTAGCAAATAATTTACAGTTTTTGCTTTGACTCTAAGGAGTGAAGGTTTTTGGCAGCCTTCTTGCATGCTGAGGCTGTGTGTATTTGTCACGCCTGAGCAGACGTGCAACTAAAAACGTGTTGCTTTGCGCTCAGCATGTGTGACAGCCAGCAGTGTGATACCTGGCTTATACCACACTAGTGCCCTCAGGTGGCAGATCAAACTAGCAGGGGCTCGCCATCTCACAAACGCTCCCTGTACATCCACAGGTTGCCAGATCTCACCCTAACTCTCCTTAACAGTATAAGATGCCAGACTCTGTTCATCTGTAATTTCCTCGTCTGCTCTGGTTGTTTGCTTTATAGTCCCCGACCATACATGTTCTTTTTAAACTATTTCACAGAAGGCTCAATGCAATGACATTTCCTTTTCCCGATTGTATACCTCAAGGCCTCAGTCAAACCACTGGGGTTGCCAGATTCCACTCACACCTTCTCTAACTGTGCAGGTGGTCATATCTCTCCAAACCCCTTGCCGGGCGGTGCGTTGGCTGTGGCCTTGAATCCAGCTGGACTGGCTTATTATCTCCAGATGACACCAGCGGGAAGAGCAGATGCCTTGTGGCCATGTTTGGCTCAGCTGTGAGCTAGAACATTCATCACGCTCACAAATCCCAGCCCTGATACTGAACTAACCATATACAGGTCTGTATGCAGAGTACAAACCTGATCATAGACCCCTATATGACAAAACAAGCTGAACTATGATGCATAGAAGCTTTTTGTGTGAGTGGTTAAAAGGAATATCTATACAGCAGCATCATAATTAGTGAATGTGAACGAATTATTAAGGTTTTCTCGCGATGGATAAAGTTCTAAGATTGGTACTGGTATAAGATCAGGTATTGTTGTAGTATGTAGGTCAGAGGCATAAACACAAGAGAGCACTATCACTGTGCCTTTATAAAGCTACTCATTTATTTATGCGTGTGTGTTGCATAGGCAGCAGGTCTGCTAGATTAGAGAATGAAAACAAATCAAAGCAATGCTGCCAGAATTTGATTAAACCAGCTTTAGAATGCCTGTGTCAGCGAGTGTGAGTTTGTGTAGGAGGGGCTGTCACTGGTTTGTATGTGGTTTTGGTTTTTATCGTCTGTATGCATGTTTGTCTATGTGTGTCAGTATGTGTGTATCTTTCTGCAGACAGATGTGAACACACTAGTGCAAGCAATCTTTATCTCTCTATGTTATTATATATATCCTCTGCAGTGTATCTCTGTATGGACTTCCTTTCCGTCTGCTTGCCTGCAACAAGAAAAGAAGCTGAAGTCAGGAAATGATATTTTTAATCTGCCCCCTGCAAAGAGCTTTTCTTATTAAAACTGCAGTTGGAGAGGACAGATCATAAGATTCTATTAAAGCTTCCTCTGATCCTACCTCTCTCTTTTCTTCTCACACTGTCTCTTTTTCACACCTGTTCTGTCACTCTTGCACACTAGATTCACACACTTGATTCCCCAGGCTAGTACCTTTCGTGTTTTAATTTAGCAAAATGGCATATAAATGTCTAAAGCTCTCCTCTTTGTTCTTTGTCCGGGGCTGCATGATTATATAAACCCCTTTGAGTTTTCCAAACAGGATATGTGACTCGGATTAAAAAAAAAAAACATGCCATTCACTGATGGCAGCCAGTTACAACTGAATTGTGAATGAAAGCTTAAGATTAGGATTTTTGTTATTAGGCATGGAATTATAAAAACCATCAGTTTTATTATTTAAATCACACCATGATCCTGTGAAACTGATCAGTGAATGAACATTGAGACAAATGAAAGTCAGTGTCTTCATTTGTGCCTCCCCTGAAGCTGACTCCTGGGCTGAGCATGCAAATAGCTATTGACCTTTTTAAAATGCAACTCTTTCTCACTCCATACTGCTTTTAAAAGCCCTTGTCATTCTGATTACCTAATGAAAACCCTAAGTGTTTTATTGATTGAAGTTGCTCTGTCCATTATTACCTTATAAGTCTGACACATTTGTCTCATGTTCTTGCATTAGTCTCAATGTGTTTGGTTGTTGACAACACCTTGTGGCTGTGTCAACTAGATCCATATGTAGAGTGCTCATATTGGTGTAAGAGCCATGTGACTGGTGATCTCTAATGCTGTGTTTGGCATTAGAAAGCCAGTAAAGGTGCTGAACTCACTTAGATTCCTGCACCAATAAATCGCGCAATAATGGAAGAGGGGGAGGGTTTATAGGCCCATCTCAGAGAGGAGATAGAGAAAGGGAGGGATAGAGAGAAACAGAGAAAAAAGAAAGCTAGAGATTTGAGGCCGGAAAGAGAGAAAAAATAGAGTTGGCAGGAAGGAAGGAAAGAGAGACAGAGTATGAGAGTTAATAAACACAAAAAGGAAGAGTGGATGAGTTGACTTTTATGCGTCCTGTCCTTCTAACACAGCCTACATGACAGAGACATTTTGTTCCGTGGATTATTTGAAAATAAAAAGGGTGGGGAAACTGAATCTTTTTAACTGTCAAAGGTCAAATCTGAACATTTCTGTAGTGAACTGACACTGTATTAAATGCAACTCATTGTATTTTGCACCTGCTCTTCAGTAAACAGCAATAAAAACACAATAAAGCATAATAACTATAATTCAGATTGCTATTGCCAGTCTTATCTTTACTGTAGTCCCTCTGGCATGAGATTAAATGATTAAATCATTTCAGGAAGGATGTATTCTAGAAGATGTATTCTAAGCAGCATTAGGTTCTGCAGCTATCATGATCACAAAGGAACCCTATTAATAGCAGCCTTTCATTTGGTCTTTCAGAGTCCCTAAATGCAATAATAAATATCTTTCAGTAAGATGAAAACTCAAAGCATCACTTTGTTGTACTTTGGACTCCATTTTTCCTTGAAGCATATAATACCACACTTTTGTTGACTTTACACAAAGCTTGTGGTATAAGCATTTTTACTACTTGAAAGCATCTGTATAGCATGAATTTCATTTCAGGTCATGGTTGAAAAGACAGTCAGTCAGATAGATATAGATAGACCTCTGTAACCTGTTAATATATATATGGCTTTATATAAAAAAAAGAAAAAGAATAGAATAGAATAATTTATTATTTCAAACTAAAAGCTTAAATACATCCTGAAGAATCGCTCCTGAAAGATTAAACATAATTATGTCCATAATACATATAGAAAGATATTTATTTATGTTTGATGCTAGCTTTGTGTTGTTTACCTGATCTGAACAATAATATGAACACTTAACCTTTGTCAGCCAAGATTCCCCATCACTGATGTTGCCTCTGTAGATATCCAGCAAGGAACCTGAATTGTAAAAGCACCCAGACAGCGAGGCAATCTAAGAGGAGCATTAAGAGTCTCTTGTAGGTAAAAAATCTTCAAATCGCTTCTAAAATGAAACATTAAAGCCCCTTTCACCCTGGATGTGCTATATCCTAAAATTACATCAATTACACTGCCAGCCCCATCCTGACCATTATGTACTTTGAGAGGATACCTGGGAGACTAATAATTGAGGTGTGTTGTGTGTGTGTGTGTGTGTGTCACATGTATAAGTCTGACATGGGTTAGATCAATAGTAGGCTATTTGTATTTTATCATACATTTCACGTCTCAAATATTTAAAGCCTTACAGTGTAATTATATACCAAACATCATACATGACAGATCTCTGTATTTCAACTGTCAGTGTGTGTGTGTTTATGTGTGCTGTTTGGGCACATGCTGGCATGAGTCTGTGTGTGTGTGGTGGGGGTGAGTAGCTCCTGCTGAGAGATTGCACTGACTGCTGAGTTATTGCTCTTTAATTATCAATTACTGCTGCAGTGGTGGGCCAAGAGCAGAAGAGGTGCTAATGAAAACAGAGGAAGCATTAAAATACGCACAGTGTAGAGGGACAGAAAGAGGGTGTTGCTGAAAAAGTACTCATCCTCAGGCCATCCAAAATTTAGATGAGCTTGTTTGTGATTGAGGCAGATTTGGACGCATAACATTATTGTTATTGGATTTACTGATAAAAGCAATATTGTTGATGGAGTCATTTTAACAGAAAATAATGATGTGAATGTCATCTTAAAGATGGATTTGTTCATTGCAAGCATGCATATTTTATATTGGCACCCATTGGGTCCATTGGTAATGATTAATGATGTAAAGTTATTTTCTACAATCTGTTCCAAATTTAACTATAATTAATTAATTAATTGAACAACACTTTTTGGATTAGCATTGTTACAAAATCAGTAGATGTTCACCTAATTAGAATATCAAACTGACGCCATCTTGAGACATAACACCGTTATGACTACCTATCAACAAAAAAGTAGCCTAATTTATAAACGGTAAGCACAAAAAAACTGGATAGCTAGAGAGTTACAATTTTCAATGTAAACCCAGTAGTCTTAACCAGTAAGAGAGCTGAGAAAACTTCAAAACAGAGAAATATGTTTTATATGATTAAACAAACTATTATGTGATGTCATGGACACAATGTCATTTCTACTCTAAACCTAAACTTATAATGTAAGATAATAGGTTACGATAAGTTTAGCTCATATCATCATTAATTAGTCTATCGCACAATAAAACGATCGACTACATAGGACCTATTAAAAATATGCCACTGATTTCACTGTGCATCGTGACTAGTTTGAAGCTATGGGTATACGCAGCTGTAATCATCTACTGAAGTGCCACGTTTCTTGAGCACTTGAGCAGAATTGGTGAGATGGGAGATAGAAGAGAAACATGACCGTCTGTCGGTAAGATCAGCCAGAGGTCTGTCACATGCTCTGCCAACCTGACATGATGGCATCGTGCCAAATAGCACATTTCTTGTGTATCTGCTTATTCACATAATTACAATGTCACCCATTCTTCTTCCTTTGAACACAAAAACAAAATAATTTTATGTTAAACACATCTGTTTATGGATAAACATCATTATTTTAGGGCTCAGTCCTTAGTGTCAAGTAGCCTGTGCTTTAAGTTAAGAAACCTTTAGTAATAAATTGTAGCCTAAATATTTTCAAAGATTTTTTCAAAGGGGTTATTTAGATCTTTGGGTAATAAAAAGCACGTCAAACATTATCAAAGATTCCAATCTATACAAGACAACCTTATTTTGTAATACATCAAATTAGGCTATTTGTGTTTTCTCAAGATATAACAGCAGAAAGGTTTTAAACATGGTTTTCACCTTTTCTATTGAGCATGTTATGTTGCAAATAAATATTGCAATTGGTTTTCTAAAGGAAAAAATAACAGTGACAGTTCGTTTAGATTACTATATTGTAAACTAAATATGTTTATATAGTGAGGGTGAGCAACCTCAAGCAAACAAACGTGCAGCGCGTGATTCAAGCCCGGTTATCAGAGGCACGTGCAATGAAAGCGTCACAGCTTTCAGACATATAAAATATATTAGATGTTTTTATTCCTGTAGTGCAGTTAGCGAACTAGTGTCAATGAAACTTGAAGAAAAAGACAAGCATAAATAGAGACGTGAAAATAAATAAAATACTGCGTTACTGTAGCTAGCTACTGTAGCCCGAAGGTGTAATTTTGTTACAGCTGTGTTGGAAGGTGTTGAAATCTCTTTGTCTTTTCTTATAAAACGGTTGAAACTAAACTGATATGTTCGCATATGCCGGATTTATTTTTAAAATGCTTGCATAAGATTTACTGTCGGAAGATGACGCACTGAAGTCTCACGTGGGCAGACAGGTAAACAACCGCACGAGGACAGCAGGTCTGACGCACGGGAACATGTGCATCACAGAGTACAAGAGAAAAAAGGAAGTAAAGTATTTAAAATACTTTACTTTCAAATGATATAAACGGGGATGTGATATGCACAATAGGTTTTGTACACTTTTAAAATAAAGCTTCTGTAGTGGTTCCATTGATTAACATTTAGGCTAATGTAGACAAACTCTAATAGTAGTAATAATATTTAGTAATAGTAAACACACACACACACACACACACACTTGCAATAAATGTGTACGTAATATGGTCAGTGTGACCAATCCATCTATGGTTCTCCTTATGCACTTTTGTTTATGATTAATAGTGATGTGTCTGTAGTTGTGGCAAGAGTGTCTATAGGGAACAGTGTGGTAATGCCCTTTTGCTATTTGCGCATGTTTGTCTTTCTGTCTTTAGCCCTATTCGGACGGGACTAGTTTTCTAAACTACGTGTGAGTTTCGATTCTTATCACCTGACGTCCGCGATTTTCATGTAGGCTACCATTTCGGTCGGGACAAACATCTCCGTGTTTATTACAGAGGTGGGAGGATCTGTGCTGTACATCTGGGCGTCACAGAGATCACGCGCTCTGTATGCGTGCATTGTGTATAGTCATTCGGATTGATTGCAATAAGTATAATCACTAATGCCATGGTGAAGCTAAATGGCTAGGACAGAAAAAACATGTTTGGTTACTTTAATTTGACTATGTTTTTTATTTGTAGCTAATAAACCTATGATTAATTTTGATAATTAATACATATGTAATCGAGTGCAGAAATGAACTTGTGTAATCTTACCTGATACTGATATTACAATAGTCTTAACAGTTTACGTGATCTGGCTCTTATTTATTTTCTATATCAAAGTATATCAAACGTGTGTATGGTAAGAGCATCTACGGCAGTTCGCGTTGCCCAAAACACACAAGTAAACGCATTATGAAAAATAATATCACCGGCAATCACCGACATCGCATTCGAACAAGATTAGTTTTCTCAGAGGATCACTGAGTTTGCTGAAAAACAGTAAGTAATTTGCTCTGGAATTATCACAGAAGTTGTAAAAGAAAAACACAGACATGGCCGATTCGGTCAGGATTAAATCCAAGCACGTCTGTGAAACAAAAATTTGTAAAACTGTAACCCCCTGTAAAACTAGTCCCGTCCGAATAGGGCTTTAGTAGCCATTGACAGATTGGATGTGATGAATGCCATTTCTCTGCATGCCAGCATGCAAGACATCCTAAAACCACTGCCAAACACAAATATGTACCGTGCAGACACACATACACACACATACATTCTAATGTGCGACCATTAAAGTCTAACCTGTGTGTCTGTATTTGCAGGCATGTTTGCCCAGACACATGTAGAAGTCACAGACACACACACATACTTGCATTTGTGGTTTACGGGGACTCTCCATAGGCATAATGGTTTTTACACTGTACAAACTGCATGTGATATTGTCCTGACCCTACACCTAAACCTACCCCTTACAGGAAACTGTACAGTTTTTGAATTTCATCAAACACAGTTTAGTCACGGTTAGTCTTCCAAGCCTTTTGTTTTACGGGGGACACAGAAAGTGTCCTCATAAACCATGTTTACATTGTAGTACCCATGTCATTATACACATTTGTGTCCTCGTAAACCACAAATCCCAACACACACACACACACACGCACACACTTCAGGCAGACGACACAGACTTATTAAGCTGCTGTGTGAGAGAGGCAGGGGGAGGGGAACAGACTGGTGGCTTCCCCAGCATCACCCCCTCCCCTCGCGCTCGCTCGCTGTATTATGATGAATTATCTTTGTGTTCTCTCTTCACTCACTGAAGGTCTGTCCTTCTCTCCTTTGCTGAGCTACAAAACTGTAAAATGCTCTTTTTAGTGGGAGGGGGAGCAAAGGAGACATTTAAATCCCTGAAATCTCTCTCACACATACACACACTGGCATTGGTGCTGACAGCTACAAAACAATCTTACTATTGAGAGCTGCCTTTGTTCTGTCAGACTGGATTCTCTTGTCCCTATTCAGAGTCGTTGCTCTTTTCACAGCTGTTTTTTTCCCTCTCTCAGGTTATTCTTTCTGACCTGTGTCCAGCACTCACATGCATATAAGTGTATTGTCCTTTTTTCACCTTTTTGCACCTCAACTATCTTTCTCTCTTCCATAAAGGTGTGTTCAACGTATGTAGACATTAGTATTACCCACCAGGGAGCTTACAAGCGGAAATTAGCCATTTTATACATGTGCTGAGTGACAGCTGTGTCTCCCAGAGCAGTTTTCTCCTCTTCCTATTTCTCTCTCTCTCTCTCTCTTTCACACACACACACACACACACACACACACACACATGCAACTCCCCTGGGAGAATAAATTTGCAATCAACCAGGCCTAAAAATAGTTGGTGATAAGAACCACCACCCTCTCTCTCCCTCATCATAGGTCTTTCCTGTTTCTTTTAACAACCCATCAACATAGCAGTTTTATCATTTTACCCAAAAACATCTGCATGGCACATTCAGAAATTTCAACATCATTCATAACATCATATGCCATGACAGTTTAGGTAGTATGATCATGATCAGAGTTCACTACAGTTTAAAAACGTTATGTCCACTGAGTTTTCATCAAGCCTCCATGAATAAAAATTCTTTGCTAAAACATAGTTAATGCAGCTGAAATTGTACAAATACATCAATATGATTCAGCATAAATAAATGTTCACATGATCAATAATTATACCAATAAATGCCTTTCAAAGAGGCTACAATGTGTTTATTGGCCTGCTGGGATCCATGTGTTGTGTAATGATGTGGGTGTGAAGGAGACTTGGCTCGAAATGGACGAGCATTTTTCCTGCTGTGTTACAAAGACAATCAGCTTATAAACAACAGTCTTCTGTATTTTCAGTCATTTCTAAAATTTAGTTTTGTTGGTGTTACCTAATTTCTTTATGTTGGTTCATTAAAGTAATTTTTTTATTTGCAAAAGAAAAGTACATTTTGCACTGTGCACTGATTTTTATACCTGACTTCTTTCATTTTTCAAATATATATGAATTAATTAATTCTTTGCTTTCATAAAATTCATCCTCTAGCATCTTATTCTCACATTTTTCTTCCGTAATACTTTTAAGACCAGAGTGATTTTTTTAACTGATGTATCTTTTAGTTAGTTGCATCTTTTTTTTTTAAGTTCACTTTAATGTCTAAACCTATAGATATAAATAAATGTGCTGCGGTGAGAAAGGTCACAGTGACAGTATTGATTATCTGTGTCATTAAACCCCAACGCTGAATTACTCCTAATGAATCTGTTTGCTGAGGTTTTGCAAAGAGACAATAGGTATCAACACGTCTTTCTAATGAGATCTTAACAGACAGTGAGATGTGTGTTTGTGTCTGTGTATGTGACACCTGCTGTGGTATATCTATAATACATGTGTAGAACTATGACCTTTTCATGTCTTAATGGTTGCTCTGGGCCATTTTTGTGTTGGTGTACAGGGTTTTCTGAGGCAGGGGTCATAAATGTGTCAAAAGAATCACAGAATTGTGATTGTTCAAAGAAATATTCCAGATTCAAGTTAAGGTGGATTAACATTTGTGACTTAATGCTGATTATCCTAATCAAAACTTTTTTTTAGATTATTTAAAAGCCAAAATGTAAACATATAATGTTATATAAGCACTTACATGAATTATTCTGTTTACATGTATTAACATGTATTCATTTAGCAGACACTTTTATTCAAAGCGACTTACAGGTGGGGAAAACGTCAAGCAGTTAGTCCTAAAGAGGCAAAGGTAAGTTAGTAAGTGCGCATAATACCGTATAACAGGCAATGTTCAAATAAGTACAAGCTAGAAGGAAAGAAAGAGTAGGGTTAAAAATTTTTTCTTTCATGTCAAATAGTGTTGAAAGAGATGGGTTTTCAGCAGTCGTTTGAAAGTTGTAAGGGAGTTGGCATTTCGGATAGCGATGGGAAGATCATTCCACCAGCCAGGAACGGTGGAAGAGAATGTTCTGGAAAGAGATTTTGTGCCTCTTTGTGATGGTACAATGAAGCGTCGCTCACTGGCGGATCTCAAAGTTCTGGAGGGGGTCCATCTTGCATATTATGTGAGCTGTAAAGTTTTAGTGCGTGATGTTTTGTGGTGGCATAGCTGCAAGACTGGATATCTTTACACAGTAAATGTTATGTGATTTTTTGGTAACATGCATGTTTGTCTTTTTAAGATTGGCCCCTTTCACCTGCACTGCATGTGTCCTTACAATGTAACAGATTTTGCACCTTGTATGAACCTTTATAAATGTATTTTTTATATGACTTTAATGTATATTAAAAAAGAAAAGAAAAAAAAAGTAAGCAGCAGGGTTAACTCCTTAACATAACTGTTAGTATGATGTAAGCAGATGTGAAAGGTTAGAATGAGCTATATGGAAATGTTAAATTTCATTTCAAACAAAAATAATTAAAACAAATTTGCCACTAATTATCCAAAACATAAATTATTTTTTATTTGTGTGACTGCGTTGACTCCTCCCAAGCTTTTTATTTAGAACTTCATTAAACTCTCTCCACACATCTTAAACAAACTCTCTCTCTCTCTCTCTCTCTCTCTCTCTCTCTCTCTCTCTCTCTCTCTCTCTCTCTCTCTCTCTTTCGCTCTCTCTCTTTGTAGGTGCGTTAATGGCACATTTAATGGTATGTAGCCAAGGGAAATGTGGAGTAATCAGCAGCCATGTTAGTGTGCAGAGATCAGGCTGAATCTCTAATGGGGCTGAACTCTCATAGTCACGGCTGCTCTGGAACGCTGAATTGCTCACTCACTCTCCCTCTTTTTTTTTCCACCTACCCACCCCCAACACACCCACCTATCATACGCCCACAATTTACTCATCCATCACTATCAGCTCTCTCTCCTCTTTCTCTCCATCTTCTGCTTCTCTGTGTACCATCTCTCGTTTTTTTCTCATCCTTTCCTGCCCCCTCTGCCTTTCTCTTTTGTCTTCTGACCCCCTCCTCTTCACTCCATCTCGCTCTCTTTCTCTTCTCCAACAAAATATCAGTTTTTTTATGAATGCATGATTTAGAAAATGGTTTCTTTAAATATATTAAATATATAGATGGATGTGTGTCGCATAAGAGCATGCATGGTCATTGTATCATTTACACAATAATAATCAAGCAATTCAACCTGCAAATAAATACATCCATTTATCTCTTTCACCCCTTCACAGGTATTACACAGGCCTCATCACAGTGAGCTGTGTTCTACAGAGACAGGTTACCTTATCATATCACATAGCTATCAAGCTGAAAGGACAAAACTGATGTACAGACAATTCATGACAGGTTCAACCACTTTATCTGGTTGACAGGTTCAGGTTGATATCTGCACATTGTTTGTTTAAATGTTTTCTTAACAGGCTTGGGGCCACAGATGCACTGGCTTACTGATTGCTTCACTATAGTTGTCAAAATAGAATAATTTGAAAATCAGAAAAACAAATTTGTATTTCTATACAAAACAGGAAATCATTCATAGAATTATTTAGCCTCTTTTAAATTAAAAATGTCCTGGGAGACTTGGAGATTTTTGTCCTTGCCAAGAATGTCTTTAAAAACAAATGACATGAAAATTTGTCACCTTGCAATCATCTTGCTTTGCAACCAACCAGAACAGAAAATTACACACAAATATATTTACAGTTTACTCCCAAATATTAAAAAGCTGAAAGTGTGGATTTTATAAATACCAATAAATAAATGAATTGATGTCATCATTTCTTTTATGTCTTTTAAGAAACACAAAAAAAAGAAAATTTGATTGACTTTTGTTGTTCACCATGCCATTACAGTACTAATTGTATGGTGCCTTTGTGTATTTTTTGAAGGTTGCATTGTTACCAGTTAGATAGGAATCCAAATGTCAAGTCAAGCCAAGTCACTTTTATTTATATAGTGCTTTTAACAATACAGATTGTTGGTAATGTATAATGACGAGAATTAAACTATTTATTTATCAAATGCAGAGACGGTCTCTGTAGTTAAGACGACAATAATCACTAGAAATCAGGTGTTCCCAACTAAGCAAACCAGAGGCGACAGCAACAAGCAACCAAAACCCCATCCATGAAAGAATGGGGGAAAATACCTTGGGAGAACGAGGCTTAGTTGGGGCCAGTTCTCCTCTGGCCGAACGCCCAGCACCTAATTTCCATTTTAATTTTAAGCATGTCAGATTGTGTAAAGGACTTATAGTGTGTGTGTGTTTGTGTGCATCTGGTTCCGGCGATCTGTCCACGGAGCTCATCTAGGTGTTCTTGTCTGGAAATGAAGATCATCTCTGTGCTGGTACACCATCTGATCTGGATACGGACTGAGGAACAGAATAAGAGAGAGACAGACTAATATTAGCGTAGAGGCCATTCTTTTTACGATGTAAAAATGCAGCCTAACAACCCTTTAACAGATAAATAAATGTGTATTGGTGTGTTAAGCCAGACTAAAGAGATGTGTTTTTAATCTAGATTTAAACTGACAGAGTGTGAACAGTATTAGGTATATTGTTCCAGAGTTTGGGTGACAAATAGGAAAAAGATCTGCCACCCAGTAGAGTTTGATATTCTAGGTATCATCAAATGGAGTTTTGAGAACGCAGCAGACGTGGAGGACTATAATGTGATAAGAGCTAGCTCATGTACTGAGGAGCTAAGCCATTCAGGGCTTTATAAGTAATTAACATTTTTTTAAAAAAATCTATACAATGTCTGAAAGGGAGCCAGTGCAGTGTTGACAGAACCGGGCTAATATGCTCATACTTCCTGGTTCTAGTAAGGACTCTAGCTGCTGCATTTTGAACCAACTGTAGTCTATTTATCAAGCGTGCAGAACAACTACCCAATAAAGCATTACAATAATCTAACCTTGAGGTCATAAACGCATTAACATTTAACAGTTAACATTTCTGTAGTTGAGGTTGAGAGCATAGGACGCAATTTAGATATGGCACTATGTGGCACTAAAGGTACACATGAAGATGCATATCTTAAAACATTTTATTTCTGATGGCTGATTATTTCATGATCAGTGATAGTATCATTTTAATTTTGATTAAATAGTTATTCAGAACAGGTCAAGATTAAGGTTTCACCCAGTTACCAGTTAGCAGAAACACAAGACGGTGTAGATGATATAATGAGCCTCATCTTCTGCCACTCTCTTCCTATCATCTCACTTTCTACTCCTCCCCCTGCATCCCTCTATCCATCTCGTGTCCTGTCCCCTTACTCTGTCTCCCCCCACCCTCTGCTATACGTGTCTCTCTACACCTCTGTTGTTTAATGCTGCCCTCTCTCTCTCTCTCTCTCTCTCTCTCTCTCTCTCGGCCAAATGTCCCTAGACACCCATTAGCTCTCGTTAACCCTGTCACATTGACAGCAGGAATTAAATGTTTCCAGATATGCGTCCTCACGTGTTCCTGGGCCCTGAACGCAAGAGATCATTCTTTTTCTTCATCAGACCTTCAGTGCCACTTTTGCCTTTGTTTTCTGATCTAAAGGGTCCAGGGCACCTCTGTGTCAGTCTGTTCTTGTGGGTACAAACACATTTATAAATGTTTTCATCCTGAATGATTCTAGAGTTTCTGTTTAATTTAAACATGCTGTTGTGTTTAACCTATAGGATAACAAATACAAACACAATAATAACAGACAGGCAGATGTTCACCCTTACACAAGCATTCTTTAAATGTGAATTACATAAAAACCGGATTTGTTGTTTACAAGTTCATCTTATTTTATTAGGCCAAAGACATATTTTATCATCTGCCCACGTTGCAGAGAATTCAATAAAGGCCAATTTTGCTTGAATACTTCATGCTTTTGAATGACTGTATTTTGAATGGTAGTCTTTAGATCACAGCAAATGCTTCATCAACATTCCAAACACAAGCTGCTAAGTGATCTAATTACAGCAACCATAATCGCTCTGTGGATAATCTGCTTTAAAGTCTTTATTTGTACTGTAAAGAATAATTCTCTGTTCTGCCTCTTAAAACAATGTGCAGAGATTAAAAAGCAACCATTTTTGACTTTATTATTATAAAATACACACAGTATTTAAGACAAATCTATTTTGTTTGTTTAAATGCCTTGGTATTTTGCAGTATAAAACATTTTTTTAATTGTTTTCTGTATGTTTGTTCATTGTTTGTTCTGAAAAAAGCATGTTTGATCACTCCCCTATAGGCAAATTCCTTAGCCTGCAGTCAACAGGACCTTGAATGCACTGTTACGGTAATCTCGGAATCTCTTGATAAGAATGAAAGGGATTATTGTTTGTGCTTTACTGCGGTTTTTCTGTTGACTCTGCTCTTCGCTCTTCAGTGAGTCTCATGTTTGCGTGTGGTTTGTTATAGAATGGTAAAATCGAGGGTTTGTTTCGGTCAGAACCTAAGCTGTCCTCTCCTGATCCATTAAAACTAAGCAATGACATTGCACTGAAACATGAATACATGAACTCTGATGCAACTGCGGAGAGAGAAATGAAATGCTTTTTTTGTTTTTCTCTCCTATTGTTTCTCTTTGCCTCTGTTTTTGTCTTACTGCTTTCTGCATATTCTCTCTCTCTTGCACAGTTTCCTTTTTTTCTGCTCTGCTGTTGCCTTTTACATTTTCACACATGGCTTAGAGCTTTATTTGATATTGTGTGAACACACAACATGTTCAGCGTATTTGAAATGAAAAAAATGTACAGATATAATGTGTTATAATCAGCTATACGTGACCTTGTTACATGGAGCATTGTAAAGTTGTGCTGTGACACGTGTTTGTGTAATGACTGTAATATGGTCATAAATCGAAATCAGGCAGCTCTAACCAAACTGTCAAATAAAATACCACAGCCAGAGAGAAGGAGAGCAAGCAAAACGGAGGCTAAGAGAATGTGCATGAAGCATGTATGTGCTCTGTATGTCAGGTGACAATAATTCTTTGTCACTGCAATGAGTCTACCATAGGCAACTGAATCAGTGTCATTATCTCTGTATCTCTGTACACATGTAGACACTCAATTTCACATGAGTGATCATGTGTGTGTGAGAAAATGAAATTGGTTATAGGATCATAAAGTGCTGTGAGTGCATGAATCATTCTTATGAGGAAAATGTGTTTTTTTTCTACGTGTATATACGTGTGTTTGTATGTGCATGTGCATATTATGGACATGAATGTGAGTGTGATTTAAGTGGGTGCAAGTGTAAGTTAAATGATCCTATTGTCAGGAGTGTGGGACTGCTGCCCTATCAACCTGTGTGTGTGTGTACATGTGTCATTAGGTGCATATCCGTGTTGCCATGGCCTTCAATTAGGACATTGAGATAAAAATGGCATTAGCATGTGAAAGCCAAGCTCTCTCTTCTCTACAGTCAGAGCTTCTCATCTCAAGCTGGAAGGAACAAAACTGCTGTAATTTAACATTCTCATCTCTATTATGATATTAAAAAAATATTAATTCATGAACAGAAGCTAAATGAAGATCAGTCAAAATGTTTAAGGTTGGGACCAAGTGAATTTTACCGATTTAGATCCTGGTAGTTATGCATTCTCTTAATTACCATCCTTCAGCTGTATTTAACAAGCATACATTGTACTTAAAAAGAATGTTTTTAAAGATAAAAATCAAGCTGCGTGCAGTAAGCAGGTTTTTGGTGTATCCTGTGCTTGTTTCATGGTAAACATATATGTATTTTTATGTCTCTGTTTGTGTGAATGTGTGTGCACTAGTTTGTGGTTGGATGTATGTGTAAGTACATGCAAGTATGTGTGACGGATGGGCGAAATGGTTCTGTTTTGTAGAAAAAAGGGTACCCCATCACTTTTTTTTTTATTTTTGTTAATATTTTTCTTATCAGGGTTGTTATATGAGTTAATCATATTTTGCATGTAGTTCGCCA
>JAUMHR010000050.1:5944564-5954867 GCA_032361145.1 Enteromius fasciolatus
AAGAAAAAACATCAAATTCAAACAATATTTAAAATGCAATACAGGGAATTCTGGGAATGTCAGTTTACGGTGTTTCCCTGTAAATTTAACAGGAATTTAAAATTAACCATTGTCATTTTTTACAGTGTATACTCTAGATTGTTTACTTATTCATTTATTTAGTCTGTCCATGTGAACTTTTCTCTGGACTGCAGAGTCTGAATAGAATCACTGATAGCCTTTACAAGGAAAGGGGCACAAACCTTTAACAAATTGCATTTATACAAATAGCCTGCAGCCATTGGTTGACCTGTAGCCAAACTCTTTCTGAGAGAGCCCATGAGAAAGCATTCCTTTCCAGATAATTAGCTTTCATTCATCCATACACCCCCCCCCCCCCCCCCCTCTCCCTGCCTCACTTTTTTCTAAATCATTTTCCAATGTATCATTTATCATGTATTTTTTTCCCCATCTAAAATAAGGTGAATCAGGTCCCTAAAATCAAGGTCAGAGGGAGAGAAAATTGACACCATCTGTTTTTGTTCCTCCAAATACCAAGAGAAACAAGATACTGCTCTCCAAATGAGATACCAGGAAGAATGAGAGCTGTAAACATACTAGTGTTTTTGTTTTGAACTTCCCTCAAGAGGTTTAGCTAAAAGGGCTGGATGTAGTTTTGGGTCACTTGTATTAATGTGACGTAAAGTGAGAAACTGGAGACAGGTGTGGATAAATAACATTTACTGGAGCTAATGCACAACAGACAGCAAGAAAACTTGATACGAGGAGACATACAGTGAGTATGAGAATAAAACAGGTCAGAAGACAAAAATCAACAATACATGTTTCAGAAAAAGAAGAACTGGGGCAAGGACTGAGTCAGCACATGGCTCAGTTTGTCTAGTACTGAGCAGCAGGTGTATGCATTTTCATTAATCTGGCCTTTGTTAACAAATGACTTCAGGGATTAAGCTGCTGGGGTCTCATAGTCACAGGGCTTTAGAAGTCACAGGTCATTTGTTTGAATGATCAGAGTGGGAGGTAGGCTAACAAGAGAGTTCAATGAAGTAAATTAGCATTTAATACTCTTGTCCATCTTATTTGTTTTTCACACTTAGATTTCAGAGCAGGTGTAATGGTAGTAAGAGCATGTGTCACTGAGAGATGGTTGCAAATGCAAGAGGACTTTTTGAGAGACGTTTGCAATAGTGCAATACAACCACAAATACAGTTTCACAATGAATCATAGGCTATGCGCAAATACAAACTGGTCTTGTAAAAAAGGAAGTAAGATTGTGAGGTTTGGTACTTTTGTGACATGTTGCAATTAATATAATCTCCTCCAACTTCCCTTTTTGTGCCATTTCTGGTGATCAAATCTAAACATACAGAAAGAAAACTTTCGAAAGTTTTCTTTTTGTATGTTTAGATTTGAAAACCACTTGAATTGTTTTACTTGAATTGAATGTTTCAAGTCCCTAAGCCTCTCAGCTTTCACGCTAAAGCACTTCTTTCTTGTTGCCACAGCGACTAGGTGTACCTGCATATGCAAATACTTTTAGACAGGAGGCTTTTTCAGCTCCACCCACAGGACCTCCCCTGAAGCCGGTTGCCTGACAACAGCCATAGAGATTGAGAAGGGGTGAGTAGGAGTGGCCAGAAACCAGCAACTGCTGTCAGAGCTTCTGTGAGTGTGTTGAGTGAGGTCAAGCAAACCTGAAGCGTGAAGTGTGTTTGCAGAAGTTTCAGAAACTATTTTATTCATACAAGAAGTAAGCGTTTGGAAATAGTCAGCATAAGGATACTCTCCCTCTTCCTTGACCGTGGATTACGGTAGTTAAGGACGTTTGAACAGAAGCCTTGTAGTGGATGCGACCTCACCTGTTTGAATGAATTTGAGTTGGATGACATCAGTGGATGGTATAAGTGGACTGTGAGGAGTGGAAGAGATCATGGTCACTCGGCTGTGAGAGGCAGGGTAAGAGGAGCTCTTTATATTGCGTGTGACATAAGGAGGAAAGGAATATAAGGAATTGATGTCAAGGGTTTCATGTGTTGCTCACTCGTTACATTACATTTACTTGTTTCCCTCTCATTTTTGTTTGTTATTTCTCATACTTGGTTTCCCCCAAGTCTGACATTCATTAGTACTACTAATATACCTAGACCGTCTCTTCTGTTCTCTCTTGTACATGTCTCTCTCTAATTGTTAAACTGTCTGATTGCCCCGCAGTCAAATGATAATGAGATTAATCGTTAATTGAGGCCAGCTGGCAATTTGTGGGTGCATAAACCTAAAAGTAATTTATGGAGCAGACATAATCAATATGTAGGTCAACGTATGTATCAGTTGTTTCTGAACTTGAAACTTTATTTGTTTTGCAAAAAAAAAAAAAAAAAACTTTAAAAAGGAGTTATTGGGTAAACTTGATATGTATGTGGAAGGACCCATGAGAGTGATTGATATTACATGCCATTAAAATCTGGTAGAAGCCAGACTGCTATGAAGTTTTGTAGGATACACTGACTGTAATCTCAAAATTTGGTCTAACAAATATAGGTCTTAGTCATGTAATTGTCAATAATCATGTTCCTGAAATGCATAAAATGTACCTCATCAGGTCACTAGACCATCTTGCGTAGATATGATTTGTCACTGAATATGGATGTCGGTTGCTTAAAAATGTTTCGTTACTGAAGCCTACAAACACAGAATTTCCTTAGAAGTGTAGTTGCCTAGACCGTAGATTCTGGAGAAAAATCACAATTCTAAATCACAATGAATGAATATGTAACTTAATTTAAAGTTACATAGTTAATGGTGGTATTTAAATGTGTTTGAGACAGCCCTGCTGTCCCTATCTATCATCTTGCTGACATTTGTTATATCACCTGTCCCTTACCCTTGCAAACAGTCTTTCTTTTTCTTTCTCTCTGCTGTCTCAGAGTCTGCTAAATATAGACACAACAGGACCAAGGCATACTTGAATTTAATTGCCCACTTGACTTTCCACACGTGTTGTGTTGTGTAAAATATTCACACACCAACTTGCATAAAAATGTCTGAAAAACTAATATTTTGACCACTAATCCGTTGACCGTTTTATTAGAAAAAAATACATTTAGGAGTATTACAACATTAATATGTATGACATTCGGTATTAGATGTGCTTTGAGAAATTGCAGATTTTTTTGGCTTTGGCAAAGTATTTTGTTAGAAGTATTTTTGAAATTCCCTTAAATGTATTTTGTATCTCTGTGTCAACCCCTCGGCTTGAGTTAGCACTTTAGCACATTGCAGGTTTCGATGCACTTTACAAGCTGCACAGCAGAGTCTAAACAAAGACCAGCTGTATGTTTGAAAATAATAAATATATAATTGGCATAGCAACTTGCCACAATCAGATAAATATAGCAGTACACAGAAATAGTATGTTTATATATATATATATATATATATATATATTTTTTTTTTTTTTTTTTTTTTGCTGATGCATTTAATGCATTGTTTAAACCTTGAGAATTATGCATTTGCTAAGTAAATATTGGTATTAGCAGGGAGATTTTGCTATTGATAATACTATAGTTTTGATTTTTTTTTTTTTTTTGGATTGCAAAAATTGCAGTGCATCTCAGGATGGTGACTCATTGGTTCCTGTGCATCAGCTCGGCCCTGACAGATCTTTCTGTTTTTTCCTGGGTGTGTGTGGGAGTGAAACTGTCTCTTCAGCTGAGTGAGAAATATGAATCAGTATGATACATTACACTGTAATCATTATAAAAATGGAAAATACACTTGTCACTTCTGTTCTTAATCTGTGCGATTCCAGATTTTGAGTATAAATACCATGAGATGGATGAAGATGTATATGCTGCAATAGACACTAAATTTGACATTGCAGCAAATTCTAACACATGATCTCAGCTTGCCTGTTAACAGCAATGTGCAAGTGCCTCTTGGGAATCCTCTTCCTGTCTGCTAAAATGATATTACAATTAGCTAAACAGGCCTTGAATCAGTGGTCTGAATATACTCATCAGAACATACTGTTTTCCCTTTTTTAATCACAATCTCTGATCAGTTTCGCTTAAACCTATAAAAGGTATAATAACTTTATAAAAAAGACTTTGACTTTCCTCACTGTAATATATATTTTAGTCATATATTCAATTAACGTAAATTACTTGTATAGTAATTATATTTAAGATGTAGATAGTTTAGCTGTGACATCATGCTACCTCCCATAGGTCATTTAGTATTGTCAAAAGAGTTTCTGTTCTTACAGCTGACAATAAGAGCATTCCATAGATATCCCTCAGTATAGTAACCTTTCCTTATGTGACAAAAACACCTGAGCTTGCTTTTGGCCAAATGAAAGTCAGATTTTGTACAGACTTCTGAAAAAGGCTTCTTTTATCCCTTTTAATTTTTTTGAAACAAAACGTTATTTATGGTTAATCAAATAATTTTGGCTTGGCAGGATTAAAAAGTAATGCATTAATTTTTTGCTTCTAGGATTACATTGTACTCCAGTGAATGTTTGTAGGTGAATTTAGACATTTTAAATATCTGTATTGGCACATAACTTAATTAATTGGATTACATAAAAAAATATATAATAAAAACAGCAATTATAAACCAATTAATGAAAGAGCAGACATGCAAAACATATATAAAATATATATATAATGTGAAAAAAAATCAAACCATTGGAACAATGCATGTGACATTTATGAGAAATCACCTTGTATTGAGAACCATTCTATCTATCAGGTAAAAATTTTTGTAGAAAACCTTTATTATATAATTGACCCTTGTGTAAATAAATGCTTGTGTGATTTTATTGAGTTAAATTTACTTCCATTTAATTTTAATTCTAGCTACAGCAATGCAAATTTTCATATTAGAATTTTAATTGGAAGCATACAATTCAGTTTAATCAGTTTGAAATGTAAAGATGTATTATCTCGCACCTTCGGGCAATCCAGGGAGGTTGTTATAATGGTCAATTGTAATTTTTTTTTAAACAATGATTTGTGTGACTGAACTTTTATTTAAAAACCTTATAGTTCTTGCGACATAGTAACATCTTGATATAGTCTGGTGGTTAATCTCCGACAACATCTCCAAGTAGACCCAGTCTCCTATACACACTTTTGCATGTATGTCTTTACAGACTAGAAGATTGATATAAATGCAAGGTAAAATCATCCATTGTCTGTGTAAATTAATGGGCTTAACCAAGTGTTTGAAGAGTGTATGCACTATATAGGTAGATCTGTTGCACATTTTACTTGCTTTTGGTTCAAGCTAGTAAAAAGGCCTGATGAGGATTTCTATGAATTCTCTAGGCTGCGAGCAGTTAAATGGAGCTTATGATGATAAGCTGTTAATAAGATGGAAATGAGAACAGGGCCCGTGGGTTTCTTGGGTCAAGGGCGGACATGAGACGTCACATTCCAAAGGTCTATGAGACCCTGATGTGCACAATCGATTCTGTAGTTGTTTTTAGCTGCACCCATTCTGCCGTGGGGAAGGATTATGTTTTTATAATTTCTCCTTAGTGATACTGCATGAGTTTACCTTTCTAGCTTCTGTTTTTGCAGTTCGTGTAATTACCTGTCGAAACCAGTTTGTTGTTTTGGGAGCAGTGTTTCACCTCTCATGACTTCTCTAAAAATGATGTAAGAGATGGAGAGGTTTGTCATTGCTAAACATTGTCTTACTTAATCCTAGTATTCAGTTTAAATCCAGTGACAAGTTTTTTTCCCCGCTTTTCACGCTCACTGGTTTCGATTCATTTAATAATTAGTGCACCTCTTGCTTTCTGTCTAAATTAGATCATGCTAACTGTACATGTTCAAATGGTTAGTTAGGCTCCTTTTAGTTTTGCTTACTGTATTCGTGAAACAGCTGCCCACAGTGGCCTTGAAGCTGTTTACTGAAACCCATTAAAGCATTATATAGTGGCTGGTGGGTGGTATGTTTGCATCTAAGTGAACTGGATGTCTTTGACTAGACAACAAGTCATTGCTACTTTACAGTTTCTCAACATTGTGTTTGAGCTGAAAATAGATTTAGATATTGTACACCATGACAGCTGGGAAAATCATGAGATGACATCATAAAAGATGTCTAACCACTGACTATTGACTAAAAGTATGTTTTCTCAGAATACACTTCATAAATCTATGTCATAACAAACACAATTGTTTTTTTGTGTCCGATCATGTCAGGTCTCTGATGTTCACAAAGAACATGTTTTCAGACAGCATGCCTTTTCAGAGTTTTATGTATGGCATATTGTCTGAGTACGGGATTACATAATGCCTGACAAGTGTTCTCAACATCTGAAAAAAGAAAAGAAAAACTTTTTCCGAATGTTACAATTATTTTGGAGACAATTATGTAATGTTATTCTAAAGGGGGCATTGCACTGTGAAGTGCTGTTGCCTTTTTTAGCGTTTCACACACGCATAATAAAGCATTCAGTATGTGCATGTACAGATCACTTTCTAGCATTTGCAATGGAAGTTGGCATCGTTTATGTAAGAGCTTCCTGCAGGGCTTTAAATGTCATGTTTCAAGTTGTGGCGAGTTGTGTGCATTTATAATCAGGTGCTCAAACATAAAGTAGGTACATATACTCGTACCCTGCTGTTGTGAGACAATCAAGTGGAGAAGGAGATCTATTCACAATTATGAGGGCGCATAATTACCTACATTTTATGACCTGTTTTTATTTTTTCCTATGACACAAAATTTGAGGAATTTGTGTTTTGTGTGTGAGAAAAAAGGTTTGAGAAAAACCTCTTTTTTTTTTTTTTTTGTTGGTGTGTGTGCTCACTGCTTCTGTGTATGTAGGACCACTCACTGTTCAAGCTGCTTGACCACACACAGGCATTTTGTATCCCTGCCCCCTCATGTTCAGCACAACAGAATACTAACGAGCTCTTTTTTTTTTTTTTTTTTTCTTTCTCACACACGCACACCCACCTGCTGTGTGCTCAACTTACAAAAGTGACTGTTAGTTGCAGAGCCAGTTTGGTAAACAACAGAAGCATTGTCTTATTGATTAAAAATTGGGAAGATATTACAATTTTGCAGTTCTGTCCATTCTTCTGCAAAGTAGGAACATTTGTGCTTGCCATTTTAGCCATGTAGCTTTTATTTTGTTGTAGGTCTGTCATGTTAATGGTTCCTTCATCATTTCCTTCTGTGTTTTACATGCCAAGACATGAAGACATTGTAGACTACAAGCAGTTTACTTTCTTCTTTTTCAGTCTTCTGTTTTCTTTATTCATTATTCGGTTTCAGGGTGATATAACTTCAACACAGTGAATAAAAAGCATCATTAAAATGTAAAATATTTAGTTAATGGTTTTAGCATGCTATTTTAGTTAGAATTAAACGGTATAAATGGTATAAAAAAATTAAAAAATAGTACAAAATCAGTATGAATACAAGGATTATTTAACACTTGCTTTTTATTTTCTTTGTTGACACTAAATTGTGCCACTAATATTACTAGCAAATCATATCATATAGGTGAACAGTTAAAATATGTATTTACAGCTTGTGAGGCACCAAAATACGGCTGTGGTTATCATAGACAAATGCAGTGTCATTCCCTGAGATTTTATCCGCGTTAGACACATTCATAAGTTCTGTTCTTATGTAACATAGGTTGGGTGTTATGTGACTAAGTTTAATGTATTTTGCTTTTGACAGTACAGTGAGGGCTATTCGGGCTACTAGTTATCATGTCCATCCCAGAGTGCCCAGAGAGTTCTATGCTTGAGGATGAGGAAGGCAGAGGGGTGGAGAGAGAGTCAGACAGAGACAGTGCAGTAGACAGCACTCTGTCGTCAGAGATATCGGATGGAGGGAGAATTGGAGAAAAAGAAGAAGGGATTGGGTTTTGCCTCCCAGGAGAAAAGTAAGTGCTTTTATCATGTTTTCTTATGGATTTGCAAATGAATGAATTAATGGAATAATTATTGCTTGCATTAACATTTAAGTGAAAAAAACAAACTCAAAATAAATGCCTTTTTAATTCTGATTCCTTTAAGGGGTGATCAGATGTTTAACCGCTCTGAGACTTCTGATCATTCTACTCGTTCATCTGCCTCATTAAATGAGGAGCAGTTTGAGGACTATGGAGAAGGAGAGGATGGAGAACACAATCTTAACAGCCCCTGTCCAGACGATGAGATCCGCATTAATGGATGTTCAGATCTGGGCTCTTCAGTTTCCTCCAGGTGTGTGTCTGTGTGTGTATTCCAATGGTTATTATTATTATTACTTACTTACTTACTTACTTTTTTATTTATTTATTTTACATGTAACCACAACAGTACTGTCACTCCCACTGACTTTCCCAAACCCTTTTTTCAAAGGGATTTACTTTAAAATGAAAGAATAATTAGTTTAGAAATCAAGATATCTGCCTTTATTACACAGGATTTTGTTCAGCATGTGTATATCAGTCACTTTATTAGTGGATGGAACTGTCTAGACTGTGGGAAACTTTTTCACTCACGTGAGATACAGTGTTATGGCTATCCAAAAGGCTGGATTTGATTAATATTTTATTAATTTACTATATCTTTTCCATTAAGCACGGAGTAAAAAATGTATAGAATATAACTTGTTTTTTTGTGCATTTCTTTAGTTAATCAAGTTTTAAACCAGTTTACCTTTCTCCCAAAACATCACCTTCTATTTTCTTTATTTCTTATTATTTTCTTATCCGTTATGTCTTTTTATAACAGGTCGATGTCGATTTGTAGTACATATCAAATTAAACCACATAATTTGCTTCACATGATACATGTTCTCTCTAATAATGTGCAAATCTGATTGCAAATCATATGTGTTGTTTGTCATAAAGGTTTTTTTCTTTTTCTAACCAAAACTATTTGTACTACTACTGCCTCAAAGGATGGTGGTCATGTATCATAATGACTGCTCAAACAGATGGTGTTACAACATTTCCCAGTCTTCTCTATCCAAATATTTTTCTTTGGAAGTTGCATATATAATCTGCTTGGCTCAAATAACTGTTGAGGCATGTTTGAATGGGCATGACACTTCTGTTGGGGAGATTTTTTCCTTGACTTGACTTACCAGGGATTCTCAATTTTTCCTTTGTTTTCACTGTTGAATAGCATTTGTTTCTACACTCTGCTTACATTGATTATTGAATGTTTTCAGAATGTCATTTGTTTGACCTTGTCTCTTTCTCTCTCTGTCTCTCTTGCTCCAGTGCTGGTCAGACTCCTCGGAAGATGCGCCATGCTGGTGACCAGATGGATGTTTTTTGCTCTCAGTGTTGTAAGAGGGTCAGTCTGCTCAATGACCTGGAGAACAGGCTGAAAAACCTCAAAACCAACAGGTACTGCAAAGACTACAGTTTACATCTGTTATGAAAGATAAAATTATGAAATACTTCGTCACTCAGAAGACTTTGTCATAAACTGGGTGTAAGCTCACATTGAAAAAGACTTGGAATAAGAGTTAAGTGATAATCGACATGTCTAGTTTCTCTTCAGTGAAGTAAAATGAGTGTCCCCTCACATCGGGGAAATAAAATTTTAGTTGCTTGGAATCCAAATTACAGGTGCTTTAAGAGGATTAGTGTTTATCGTTTCTACATTGTCTTCCTGTGGGCTACAATAGACAAAATTACAGCAGCACTGTAATAGAGGTAGAGTGTTCCTCAAGGAGTTAATGTGGGTATATGAGAACACAACTGAGGTGGAGGAGCTTTGATATCTTGCTGCAGTCTCTCTGCACCATTAATGATTCACTTCCTTTTCCGTACATCATTCAGCCCACTACTTTAGAGCCCATTAGAGCTTTATTAGACATCGGAAAGTGAGCTACACACACGTCCACACATTTATCTGACTTTGCGCATTCTGTATTTTGCTGTCTCTGTATCGTTCTCACTCGCATCCACATGATACAACACACGAACAACAGGCAAATTCTTTGGATACTTTTCTTCATCTTTGACAATTTCCAGTGAGTTTGCTGTAATATATATATTTTTTCTTTTCGGAAGGCTTAGATTAGATTTTCATATCTTAACCTCTCAAAACAGAGGATGAAATAGGAGTTGGATCAGATAGACTAGGTTTTGGGAGTGTCATATTATAGAAGGGAAAGAAAGAAAAAAAGGCTATGGGATAGAGAGGAGGAATGAAAGCTAAATGCCCTGTCAGCAGGCAGCTTCAAGAAATGCATTAGTTCACACCTCATTCTGTCACTGCTAGAAAAGCTATGTTGGCAATAACTCTGTGTGTGTGTGTGTGTGTG
>JAUMHR010000050.1:5954967-5969662 GCA_032361145.1 Enteromius fasciolatus
TGCATTAGTTCACACCTCATTCTGTCACTGCTAGAAAAGCTATGTTGGCAATAACTCTGTGTGTGTGTGTGTGTGTGAGAGAGAGAGAGAGAGCAGAAGAGTGTTTTGTGTATGAAACTTTAGTATGTACTTCGCATAGAAATGACTGACATTTGATTTCTTAGAAAGGAAACAATCAAAATCCATATGATTTTTGCTCTTGTTACTGATCTCTTCTCCACTGCAACTTTTGCTTGAGTATAAATTGTATATTTTAGCTATGTAACATACTCTGTTCAATTTTGTGAGCTTTTAAGGTTAAAGATATCAGGGCCAACACTAATATTCAAATATGTTGTGAGTGAGTCTGAGTTAAGTACAAATAATTAAATGTCCAAAAATAGAATAAAACCTTAAATATAATGATAGATAGATTTTTAATTGCTATTTAGTTAATTGTTTTACAAATGTATTGTTTTTTTATTATTATTATATTATATTTTTTATGTCAAATTTTCAGCAAGAATGTAATGTCAATCAATGACAGTTTTCTTCAAGTGTAGCATATACGTTTTCATATAGCACGAACATTTTCTCAAATATCAAACAGAGGAATTTATACCTATTAATATATTGAAGTTCTAATTAGCTCTCCTTTGTTTGTTTTCCAGCCCAAACAGAAAGATCTCCAGCACTGCATTTGGAAGGTAGGTCACTCAATATTGCTATGCTCTGTGTTTGTTTGTGTGGTCTGTGCTGCTGTTAATCATTACTGTGTTTTCTACCTCACTGCTTTGAACGACAAGTTTAAATACAACAAGATTAAATACAATGTGAAGACCGCTTGGGAAAGGAATTGAGATGTCTTTCGTTATAGGACTATGTAATATTTTTTTTTTTCTTTCTGTAAAACAAACGTTAAATTTGTTCAGAAAAGTTGGGGTAACTATGGGGCAAACGACCCCATGGGTGGGGTAAAATGCCCCCCAGTCAAATAAAGCAATTTGTTTTAAAAATGTACGGCAAAATCAGAGTACATGCAATTTTTGCTTAAAATGAAAAAAGCATATAATCTATAATAATATAAAAAGCTTTTAAAGGTTGTTGCTTTTTAGAACATCAGTTACATAAGATATATGATAAAATTAGGATCTGTAGATAGGGAGAACAGGTTATTTAGTAACAATATTATATAATTGTTTTCTAAAACATAGTCAAGTCAAATCTGTATTTAGTGCTTTTAACAAAACAAGAATCACTTTCTTGTATTAAATAGGGGAATAGAGTGTCAGTAATGTAAAATTGTAAGATTAATCTAGATTAAAATGGCTCATTTGAATTCTGCTAAAGGCATTCAGAATATGTGTGCTACCCAAATAATGACTAAAAGTAAAGCCCTATTCAGACGGGACTAGTTTTACAGGGGGTTGTTAGAGAATGTTTTGTTTCACAGACGTACAGTACTTGGTGATTTTTAATCTCATCCGAATCTGCCATGTCTGTGTTTTTCTCTCACAATCTCTGTGATGATTCTAGAGTCTGAATGCAATGTCTGTGATATTATTTTTCACAAAATGTTTCCTTGTGTGTTTTAGCCAACGCGATATGCCATAGATGCTCTTACCGCACGCACATTTATATATATATATATATTTTAATATATAAAATAAATAATTAAATACAAATAAAGAGCCAGATCATGTATACTGTTAAGACAGACTATTGTAATATCAGTATCAGGTAAGATTACTTCCGTTCATTTCTGCACTTGGTTACATGTTTTAATTATCAAAATTAAACATACTTTTTTTTTTTTACTACAAATAAAAAACATAATAGTTGAACTAAAGTAAACACACATTAACATGGTTTTGCTATACTAGCCATTTAGCTTCACCATGGTATTTGTGATTATACTAATGGTAATCAATCTGAATGACTATAGCAATGCATGCATACAGAGCGCGTGATCTCTGTGACGCCCAGATGTACAAAACACAGATGTAATAAACACAGAGGTGTTAGTCCCATCTGAAATGACAGGTGGATAAGAATCTAAGCTCAAACACGCCGAAAAATAGCCCACCGCTAAAATATGTATTAGTGGTGGGCCATTTTCGGCATGTTTCAGCTTTGTGTGCTTCACCTGTCATTTCATTTTATTATATATAATGTGTATATATACACAGACGTGTAGAGGCCAAATGTCTGGGCACACTGTCTCACTCAATGTGTTTTCTTTATTTTCATGACCATTTACATTGGTAGATTCTCACTGAAGGCATCAAAACTATGAATGAACACACGTGGAGTTATGTACTTAACAAAAAAGGTGAAATAGCCGAAAACATAATTTATATTCTAGTTTCTTAAAAATAGTCACCCTTTGCTCTGATTATTGCTTTGTGTTCGGGGTCATTGTTCTTTTAAAAAATAAATGATCGTCCAACTAAATGCATACCGGATGGGATCCCCAATCCCCAACAGTGTCACCAGCAAAACACCCCCACACCATCACACCTCCTCCTCCATGCTTCGCAGTGGGAACCAGGCATGTGGAATCCATCCGTTCACCTTTTCTGCATCTCACAAAGACTCGGTGGTTGGAACTAAAGATCTCAAATTTGGATTCTTTACACCAAATTACAGATTTCCACTGGTCTAATGTCCATTCCTTGTGTTTCTTGGCACAAACAAATCTCTTCTGCTTGATGCCTCTCCTTAGCAGTGATTTCCTGGCAGCTATTTGACCATGAAGGCCTGATTTGCGCAGTCTCCTCTTCTAGATATTCTAGAGATGGGTCTGCTGCTAGAACTCTGTGTGGCATTTATCGGAGCTGCTATTAACTTGCAATTTCTGAGGCTGGTGACTCCAGAGGTTACTCCTGGTTTTCCTTTCCTGGGTAGGTCTTCATGTGTGCCAGTTTCATTGTAGCTCTTGATGGTTTTTGCTACTCCACTTGGGGACACAATTAAAGTTTTTGCAATTGTCCGGACTGACTGACCTTCATTTTTTAAAGTAATGATGGCCACTCGTTTTTTTTTAGTTTGCAGATTGGTTCTTGCCAAAATATGAATTTTAACAGTTGTCCACTAATTAACCCTGATAAGGCAAACCTGTGAAGTGAAAACCATTTCCGGTGACTACCTCTTGACGCTCATCGAGAGAATGCCAAGAGTGTGCAAAAGCAGTAATCAGAGCAAAGGGTGGCTATTTTGAAGAAACTAGAATATAAAAGATATTTTTTTGTTAAGTACACAACTCCACATGTGTTCACTCATAGTTTTGATGCCTTCAGTGAGAATCTACCAATGTAAATGGTCATGAAAATAAAGAAAACACATTGAATATATATATATATATATATATATATATACACATATGCACATACACACACACACTCTCTGATGTATTATCCACATACTGTACAAATATAAAACGTACACGCTTTGTTTAAAAATCTTTTTAAGAAAGCTCTATATGGGTATGGATACCCCTGGTTGGGAATCACAGTTCTAGACAGTTCCCTTTGCGTTTAATTTTAAGAATCTGATCAAATGTTGCGTGGGAGTGTAAACACTGGGTGGCAAAAATTGTGTGGGTGAATGGCAGTTTTTCTTGTCCCTTTGGCAACCAGTCTCCTACTCTAAATCACAGTGACAAGATGAAAGTGGCCTGCCACAGCTGAGTGTAAGAGAGAGTGAGAAAGCAAAACCACAGAGAGAGACAGACGTGTGTAATTTATATAATGAATTCTCATGTGCAAAGTCACTGCTTTATTCAGAATGCAGCAATAAAACAAAGCAACAACCAAGACCTGTCTCTGCAGAAGAGTTATGTGAATGTGTATTTGTGTACATGCAAGATTACGGCTCACAGAGGCAAATGCAATTGGGACAAGAGAATAGTGTGCGTGCCTGCGCATGCGCTTGTGTCTTTTAGACGAGAGCTGTATGGTTCCGTGTGGGTGGGTCGACTGGATCGGACACTGCACCAGCTCTCACAGTGTCTGTACTGGTCTGTCCCTCCTCTCCCTTGTTACTGCAGTGCTCCTAAAGATGCTCAGGCATGGAATATAGATTCATAGAATGGATGAGTGGTCTGCTGCAGTGATGCAGCATGGGTAATGTAGTTTTGCAAGTACTGATGCTGCAGTGTAGTCCAAGCCATCCATAGGTCTGAGCAGAAAGGTAAGTGGGACGTTACTCTTGGAAAATATAGCTGTCAGCATGGGATCTGAATGCTGATGTTGCACAAAATGAACTGGTGCGCCGTGGGATGAAACAAAATATATAATTGTAATGTTATTGTGATGCATTATTGTATATTATGATTACATTTTTTGTTTGCACACATATTTTGGGTCCAACAGGCAGCTGCTCCACAACAGTAACCTCAGCAGTAGTAACGGCAGCACAGAGGATTTGTTCCATGACAGCATTGACTCCTATGAAACGGACATTACTGAGAAGGTAAAATCCGCTCACAGTATACTCACTTCCTTCCTGAACACAGCACTGTGAATTCCAATGCAGTCTATTTTTGGAGTGTCTTATTAAACACGCTTAGTCCTGACCTGCGTTCAGGAAATCACATCTGTAAGCTTCTTAATGCAGGGGGTCAAATGGGTACTTGATGACTGATGACTTAAATTGGATTTTGTCTGTGTCTGGGCATGCACTTATGTCCCAAGGGTTGATTTTTGATTAAATAAAATATTTCAGATTTTCTTGTCTTGTAAACTTTGTGTACAGTATATATTTTAGTGTTATCCAGACATATCCAGAATTTCAATCTTAAAATTAAATGTTTTAAAATTGTTATATATACAGTGTGCGCACACAAACACACATTATATCATTTTGCCTTATAATACAATTCAATACACAAACATAAGTACATAATTCAAGGTACATGATTAGTGGAAATCAGTAAAAGGACAGTATTTAGCTGCGATACATGTCCACTGTTGAACCTTGTTGGTTTACACAGTGTCTAAACATCCAACATTTAAAGAACCAAATTTATTTTATTTGAAACGGGATCAATATAGCTTTACATAAACATTTTCAAACTTTTAACCTGCACTGTTGTTGCGAAACTATTTTTTTTTTGGGATGTGCAGATCAAGGGTTATGTTTTAGTGCTGACAGACTAAACTGGTTCAGAAACGACTACTAATTCAAGAGCTGTTCTGCGAGTAATAGTAAGATTTGCATATATTCTAATTTTGTTACAGGTGAGTTACTTGGACAAGAAAGTGACAGAACTGGAAAATGAGATTCTGATGAACGGGGATGTGAAGTCGAAGCTGAAACAGGAAAACATACAGTTGGTTCACAGGTAAATTGCTACTCAAAGTCCACCCACTCTTCAGACAAAGATTCTTTTAACTAGAACTATGTTATATGCATATGTATTTGCATACATGTCTCTTTAAACAGCAGATTCTTTCCATTAGCAAAGCCTTCCATGAAAATAGTCCTAACAAATGTTTTGCATTTGCAAAAGTGGGCAGGACTGGCAAAATATTTGTGATTAATGAGAACTGTGCTTCAACAGAATTCACGAGTTGGAGGAGCAGCTCAAAGACCAAGAGACTAGGGCAGAGAACATGATGGAAGAGGAGCTCAGAAGACACAGAGAGGCCTACAGCCGACTGGAGAAAGACAAAAACACACAGATAGAGCTGCTCACAAATAGGTCGGCTCATCTTAAGACCAGAACTGCATTTTCCCCCCTTGTTTTCCAGTAAAATTATCCAAACATTTTTAAAACAAGATTATTTTTTTCTAAATCTAACCAAGCAAAATTAAAAACAAGACAAATGCTTGCCCTTGGATTAAGAAAAACACAGAAATTACATTTAGAATTAGAATTAAATTAGAATAAAATTTCAACACTTATGCATGTTTTATATTGGAAAACAAGGCAAAAATAATAATACTATTATTTTTTTCATGCATTATATTTTTTTCCATTTCAGTTTGAGTTTTTACAATGTCCATTGTCCCACTGTTTTCCTCCCCTCTTTCTCCTGTATCAGTGCACTTTTTTTGTTTTATTATATAAAGCAGTTAGACAGAAGAGTGACAGTTGAGCTACTGAAGGGACCCAAATACTTCAGAAATGTTCACCTAAAATGTTTGATTCTGAGGGCTTTAGAGCAGTGGATGCTTATTGCAAAAACGTATGATGGATGGCTTGTTTTTATTTATTTATTATTTTCACTGGCAGAGTACACCAGCTAGAGGAGGAAAATGGAGAGATGACAATAAGCATGATCAGACTGAAAGCCCAGACAGAGAAAATGGATGAGGTAAGATGTAAGAGATGAAAATGAGGGTGTGCGAATGCCTGTAAACCTATCTGGGATTTCTCACGTTTTCAAAAATGTTCTTTACAATTTTTTAATATATAATATAATATATATATATGTATATACATATGTGTGTGTGTGTGTGTATATATATATATATATATATATATATATATATATATATAATGTATATATGTGTGTATGTGTATATATGTATAATATATAATTAGGGGTGTAACGGTTCACAAAAATCACAGTTTGGTTCGAAACAACACAGTGGTGTCACGGTTCGGTATGTTTTTGATTAAAAATTTCTTACATTTTTTTTTTCACATTTTTATTTATTAAAACTAACATAAGTATGATTTTGTTTTTTTGTTTTTTACTTTGAAGAACAATGGAGCTATACTTAACATATCTTCTGGGGTTTCGTCTTAGCAGAAAATAAAACAAAACCTCCTTTATAACCAAAACCAAATGCTCCTTATAAAAAAATAAATGTAATATTGTAGTAGTTATAAACTAATAGAAAGAAAGTATTTTTTTTTTATTTGAACTCCGTTTCAATCATTCTTTAAGGTTTTTTTTTTTTATTATTTTTTTTTATATAAGTTAGAAAGATGAGTGTCCACATTTTCTTCAGACAGCACAGATCATGTCTTCAACACACGGGCTGCTGTTGTGCTTTAGCTAAAGAAGGTCACAATCTTTCTGTTCTTTGCTAGAAGGGCTCAATAACATTTAACATTTTCTTAAAACCCGCATTAAAATCCAATCCGATCAATTGTTTGCTTTGTTTGAATCTGTTGGAAATGCCTACCTGAATGCCGCGGGGATAGTAATGTGCATGTTTCTAGTTCCCCTTCAGTCGAGTCACTTCGACATTACATATGGGATGTAAGGTCTCCGTTTTAATATAAAAGTATTAGTCTGAATCGTTCAGTTTGTAATGCGTACCGAACCGAAAGCCTCGTACCGAATGGTTCAATACGAATATGTGTATCGTTACACCCCTAATATACACACGCGTGCACACAAAATTGTAAAGAATTTTTGAGAACAATGTATCTTCATTCTTAAAGTTACAAATAGCATGAGAGAGGTTTATCTTTAGTGTTATTCTTTTATCGTTTTCATTTTTTTTTTTTTTTTTTTTTACAATTTTCTGTCACACCATTAAATTCATAGATGAACTGACCATATATATTATTCCATAAAAATGTTTAAGTTTGAGCTTGGCCAGTCTGAGATTGCAGTTTAATGATTGCAATGTAAAGCTTCCTAAATGTTCATGTAACAAGAAGTGCTCATAGTTGATTATTAAATGCATACATAAAAAAACAAACAAACAAATCAAGGCTTTAATGGTATCTGTTTTAATAAACTATTGCTACATTAAACTTATTTTTAAATATTGGGTAACAAAAAACCTAACAATGATTGTACAGGTAAATAAATTGACCTAATTGACTGTATGCATAAAAAAATTTTTGTGTGTGGAAAGGAGAGACAGAGGATGACAGATAAGCTGGAGGATACAAGTTTGCGGTTGAAGGATGAGATGGATCTGTACAAAAAGATGATGGACAAGCTACGACAAAACAGAAATGACTTTCAGAGGGAAAGAGAGACCATGCAGGAGGTAAGACCATGTGTTAAAGTTTCCACTGAGCAAAAATTTCAGAAAGGACAGCGAAGCGCAGTCCAATTATTCAGCAAACTGTCAAACATAGAAAAGAGTGGCAGAACCTTGGGCAGTTTAGTTGCCCTCCGACTTCACTGGATTGTGTACAGCCATAGCCTAAACGCACACATAGAAGTCAAACACTGGTAGAGGAAGATGCTCAAGCGTAGAAGAAAAACCAAAACACATTCTGTTTATATATAGTATGTTGAAATTAATACATTAATTTAGTACTGAGCTACCTTTATGCTTTATTCTTTCTAAAGACTATACAGCAGTTGTGTATAGACTGTGATCAATTTAGTAGCTTAGTGATTTTTTTCTTTTTCATTTGTGTTCAGCTAATTGAGGACCTCCGGCGAGAACTGGAGCTCCTCCAAATATACAAGCTGGATGCAGAAAGAATGGGGCGTGGCCGCAGGTCTTCTATTAGCCTATCAGAATACAGCAATCGAACACGTGAGAGTGAGTTGGAACAGGAGGTCAAGAGACTAAAACAGGTGAGAGAGATGGAAAGCTGGTAACTTGATCTTATAGCAGGTGTATTTCCAATGGAGAACGCTACGGTAGTTCTGTGTAGTCAGGTCTTTGAGTAACAGAATGAGTGCAAATTATTTTTTTATAAAGCTATGCCTATTTTAAAAAATATATATATTTTTCTTTCTTTCTTTCTTGGAATTGGATGTGATAACTGGAACAGTGTAAACATTATAGCAATCATAATTCAGACACTGTCTCTCCTGTCTCTCTTTTACAAAAGGAAAGAAAGCATCAGAAAACAATGATACCAAAATAAGCTCTTTTGTTAATCATTTATTTCTTGTTTAATCTTGTTTACTCTCTGTAATGCAGAGGAACGTTTTCAAGGACATACCCTTTGACTTCCAGCAGCTTCTGTCTGCTTGGGCACGACTTTGTCAGAGTCCAATGGTAAACTGTAATTCCTGTGCAGACTTAATATCATTTAATTAACCACTAATTTGTTTATTCACAAGGAGTCTATTTTCAGATTATCCGCCAGGATTACATGCCTTCTCGCTTAACATCTAATATTGCCACACTTTTTTTGTAGGTTGTAGATTTTGTAGTTCCATGGTCCTTTCAAAAGAAGGGGATAACTACACAAAACCACAGAAGTGCTGTTTAATGTCCACAATATTACCTCTTGCCCACTGCGTAATTAGAGCCATGTTTCTCAAAGCTTTCGGTTTTCATACCACTCTTTCCATTTTCTGCACTCTGCTGATGCTTCAGCCTTAAAAACACTTCTCACCATCCATTGACATACTTTGGAGTGATACAAATAGTGAAATCACCCGGTGCTTAGTATACTAAATATGAGCGCACTTGGAACTAACTATGGTATGAAGTAGTATAGTTAGAGCAGTAAACATTTAGTAGAGTTTTATCTTGTGTATATCGGTTAGAAGAAGACCTAATATTTTTTAGGTCATTGCATAATCATCTCAAACAGAAGCTGGCTAACCATCTCTCTTGTTTCAGTTAACAAGGCAACAATAAGAAAAAAAGGAAAAGCAGGATAAATTCTTTTGGGGGTAAATTGTAACTCTTCCTTCTTTCCTATCCCAGGAGAATCAAAAATTGAGGGAACAGAATGAAGATCTAAATGGTCAGCTTCTTAGTTTAAGCCTCCATGAGGCCAAAAACCTGTGTGCCACACAGACAAAAGCGCAGTCTCTGGCCATGGAGATTGATCATGCCTCCCGTGACCAGGTAAGAGAAGTAGAGGAATTGATGTACTGATAAAACCGCATAATTCTAGTGTTACAGAATTACACCGACCATACCATTCTAAACTTGTTTTGATTCCCACAGTTGATGGAAGCCCTCAAGGAACAAGAGGAGATAAACTTCAGGCTCAGGCAATACATGGACAAGATAATTTTATCTATTCTGGACCACAACCCGTCTATTCTGGAAATCAAAATCTAAAAGCCTGTCATAAGCTGTTTAGAAACTTAACTGTGGATCTAGAGCTCCCCCTGAGGTAGCACTGAACCTCAAATGACTTCTGCCTCTGAATGCACAATAAGTACAATGTGCTGTTTTTTTTTTTTTTTGCACCTTTCTCATGCTACAATATACTGGTGAAATATTTCATGCACTTTTATAGGGCATTTTTTTGCTGCTCTGTACAACACAAGGGAGTTTTCCACTGGAATGCCATTATGGTTACCGAATTGCACCAACTAATATGTGAATATACGACACTGGATGTTCACAGTGTATGTGGTTTTATGGATTGTGAATGTTTGCTAAGTTTGCACTGGGGATGTGATGAGAGGCTGAATGATGAAGAAAAAAAAAAAGTGAATTACCTATTTGATGGCCGTCAAAGCCTGTCCCATTCAGAGTTGCTGAGTATGATCAGAGGAAAGAGAGTTTTGTTGGGTGTACTTGTAATGATTTCGGTGATAGTTTTTGACTGTTTTCCTATTATAAATGGCATGTGAGGGAACAGTGTAAGGAGATGTAATTGAAACTCGAACTGGAACTTGATAACACTGCCTGTTGTAAAAGAAATCCATTTTAGAGCAGGGCAATGCTCTAGTCTGTGTTTGCAATGTAATGGCGAGGTGCTTATTCAGGCAGTACATGCAGTATGTGTGCTTCAAAAAGGAAGTGAAAATTCAAAAGGCTGAATGTAAAATGTAATTGTGAATGTAACAAACAAGTAGTATTTCAGGTTATTTATAGGCTTTAGCATAAGTTTACCTTAGCTAAATTATGTTCTTAATAGCCTTAAAACGACTTGCACTTGTTCTTCCAAACCAAAATAATTTTATTAATTTCAAATGGCACGATTCTCACAATTTTCTATAATGTGATTTAAATACAAATAAACATACATCATATAATGCAGGTCTAAAACACAAAAAACTGACATTTGTGTTGCTGTCGCAGGAAGGTTTCATATTTCAGATTTTTAAGAAGTCCTAAAAATTGTACCCCCACAGTTACACATTTCTCACTTTAATAGATTGAATATGATGACAATATAAAGGATCTGATTTATTCTGTGCTGATATAGGCCTTCATTCAGTATGTGATTGTGTAAATTTCATATTTTCATAAATGCCTCCTATTTCCTTGTAGTATTTGTATTTTTCATTCATTAGTTAAAACCTCAAGTAAAACCTTTATTTTGGTCACAAATTAAATAATTGCTGAGCTATATTACACTTTATACATTTGTGGGATTTTTAAAAACTTGTAAATGATGTAAAGAATGACGTTTTAACATGTACCACTCACATTAGTTTTTCATTGTTTCTCAGTTTATTTTGTGAATGTTATTTGATTATTTCTCTCTTTATATTTATGAAGGAGTCTCTGAGGAAGGCGGCAGTATTAGTTTTGCTTGTTTATGCGAGAGCAGACTAACTCAGTGGCTCATGGTGTCACAACATGCTGAATAGTGACACACTTTAATTAAAAAAGGGTATACTTGCACAAAATGTATACCAATTGAATTGCATTTTCCACATAAGATCTATCTGAAATGCCTTAGCAATACTTATGACTGTGGGCTTTTTCTGTTATAGATCTGAATTAGATCAAGATGTGCATAAAGGCATTTACTTTTGCATGTCAGGTGTTACTGAATTAACTGAACTTGAATATCTAACAAACTGATCTTTTAAAATAAAACAATGTAAAATTCCATATGTGGCTTAAAAGGTTTGGTATATACTGTACATGACCCTGTATTCAAGACTGGTGCAAATAAATGAACAGATATAAAGATGTAGGCCTATATAATATGAACATTTAATTGACGAATCCCATGACCTACATAAATCAAGCAAAGGGCAAGAGTCATACAGGTCATGAACAAGGAAAATCAAAGGATATCATAGGCCTAAACAATCTTTTTTTTTTTTCCAGAAAGTGGAAAGGTACAGGTTCACTAGAACTGTTAGTATGCTACTTCTGGAACAAAGGCTGCATCTTTACTTCATACCTTGAATAAAAATAACATTCTTAATTTTTTATTCTTACTGTTCTTGTTTCATCGTAGCAAAAGGTAGATCTAACTTCCGCTCATTGTTCAAATTATAGTTTGTCTGCATTATCGACTGTTAACACGAAGACGATTTTGAATAAACGTTTAAAGTCGTAGTTTAACAAAAGTTGACATAACCTAGTAATATTGCTAATAACGTAACATATATTCGTATATGTAACATATGTGTAAAACATTTGTCACGTTACTTCCGTTGACGTCTCAATCTTCCTGACTAACGTTCCACTTCATGCTATACTCTTCTAAAAACATTAAACATGTATGAATGCAGAGTACCCAGGCCTCACGGCGTTTCTGTTCTCAGAGAGCCTTTGTAACACCTTGCAATGAAAAATAATGTCAATAAGAGCGTTTAAAACTAAATTGCCGCTTAATGGCGTCGGAGTGGTGTTTGCATTGACCATTAGAGGGCGCTGCTTGCTTTAGAAGGTTGAACTCGAGCTTGATTGTTTCACTTGGTTCTTGCTCGTAAGGAAAACTAGCAATACGTCGTCATCATATCACTGATTACGAGCAATACTTCTGACGGAAACGAGGGCGCCGCCGTGAGTTCAAAAGTCTGGAAATCTGTATAACTCATAAGTTTGTTAATGATGACAAAACGTAAATTAACCAATGACAGAGTCTGATGCGCTATCAGTACAAGGGAGACTGTTGTTTGGCATAGGGATCATTTTTGTTTTGGGTCACAAAAATGTAGTCTTACGGAAATAAATATAAAAATTTTATCCATTTAACAAGACGTTAAACGATTTAAACCCGGTAAGGTGATGACAATTGACTAATTATTTAACATATCGACAAAACGTCAACAAAACCTGTTCAAGGAAAGAGAGAGAGACCTCAGTTGTACAAAAAAATTAAAATAAAATAAAAACCTTTGCGAAAAAGTCCAACACTACCATGGGCCTGTTCCATAAAACAAGTTTATCAAATAAGCCAGGCTTATGGCAGATGGTCTGATTTATTTGTATTAAAATAAGTAGATTTTAGAATAGAATGGAATGCTCATGTGTTTACAGATTGTAACATTTCAACATATTTAACGTGGGCCTAGGATCTGGAGGAAGAACATATCTCCGTTACCTTTGAAGACCTCGACTTTAAAGTATTAAAAAAAGAAGAAATGCACCCACACAAGCGGAGACCAAAAAAAGTATATAGAAGATTCCCTCAGATGGGTAACAACATCAAGCCACAGCCCCCTAGACAGGAAGAGGACTGGGAGAAGGAGTTAGAGGAGATTTCACAACGCAATGAAAAGCAGAAACAGCCTACTTATGGTAATTACATTTCCAAATAAAATTTTATTCAATTTATATTCCATAAAAATAGCTGTGTAATCAGCGGTTTATGTGGCTCCGCTCAACATTAATAGCTGTTTTTTTTACCACAGATCCGGGAGATGATCTGAGAATAGAAGTAAGGGAGGGATTTCACTGTAACGTCCAGAATGGCCCAAGCTCAAGCAAGGAACACTACATCCCAGCAATTCACCACATTAAACCTGTGAAATGGGTCCGCTTTATTTATGCTAAAGTGGATGACCAGTTTGCTGATGCTGAAGAATAAGTTCCTTGTTAATGAAAAAAAATATATATATAATCTAAACTTTTGTTGTTTTTAGTGACCTCAGTATTTGATGTTAATTTATCTTGAACAAATCATTGCAGTTTATTTACTTAAATTTATAAATTTTTGGACAATTTTGAATTTAACTACTGTTTATGTATTACATACTGCATTGCAGTGTTAATCTGAATTAAAACAGTGACAGGAAGGAATTGTGTTCTTGTGTAGACTTAAGACACATTAAAGAATTATTGGAATTGAACTATAAATAGGTATTTATTTGTACAACAAATTAATGTCAAGTGTTTCCACTAGGTGGCAGTACAGGTTTAGTCTTCAGGAAAGCTTGGTCTTGGAATTGAGCATTGGTACTCTTGATCTCTTGATTTAAAAACATCTCTGGATAGACTCACACAGCTGTTTTTACATACAGATCTCAAATATCAATATGTATAAATCATTCCAGGATAGCACGAGTCAGCTTCAACATAAGTATCTGTTGCTGTAAGAGAAAATTAGAAAAAAATTAGAAAATTGACAATTCAGTTATTCTGTACATCTCCCTCTAATTGCAATACTGATTATGTATCCTAATGTTCAGAAATGTAAGGTCAGTTTTATGTTTTTGTGCAGCAAATTTTTATTTTTTTAATGGTTCAGGGGGACCTCAAAAAGTGATGAACCCTTCTGAGAGTAACTCTAGATAACATAGCATTAAAATAATGTAGTTAAGTGTGTAATTCGTCAGATTAGTCTAATAATATCCAAAATACTGTATGATCAGATTGTTAAAATAAACACAAAAAACTCACCTTTTAGTCCAGCGACTACATCTCTGCTCTGACCAAAAGCCACAGAACAAATAATCAGGTCTCAGATAGGTTTGTCACTTTTAGAAACATTTCCATTGTGGTCTGTGCCGTTTGCAGCGTGTTTGTGTGTTTGCAGCGCCTTTGCATGTGTTCTTTTCTGTTTGCATGTGTTTTCTTCTGTTTGCATGTGTTCTTTTCCTGTTTGCATGTGTTCTTTTCCTGTTTGCATGTGTTTTCTTCTGTTTGCATGTGTTTTCTTCTGTTTGCATGTGTTCTTTTC
>JAUMHR010000050.1:6019846-6036101 GCA_032361145.1 Enteromius fasciolatus
AGTAACCTGACTTCTGCACAACACAACTGATGGTCCCAACCCCATTGATAAAGCAAGAAATTCCACTAATTAACCCTTATAAGACACACCTTTAAAGTGAAAACCGTCGAGAGAATGCCAAGAGTGTGCAAAGCAGTAATCAGAGCAAAGGGTGGCTATTTTGAAAAAAAATAGAATATAAAAGATGTTTTCAGTTATTTCACCTTTTTTTACATAACTCCACATGTGTTTATTTATAGTTTTGATGCCTTCAGTGAGAATCTACCAATGTAAATGGTCATGAAAATAAAGAAACTGAATGAGAAGTTGTGTCCAAACTTTTGGTACTGTATATATATATATACGTATGTATGTGTGTGTGTGTGTGTGTGTGTGCGTGTGTGGGTGTTTGAGTTTCCTAAGAGTAATTAAGAACAGTGTTGAACTCTCTAAGCCCCTTTCTTAATCTGCTTTGATTGCTCCCTATTCGAGACTTGGTAGAAATCCCAATTTAATCCGACTACGCTAATCTTGCAGTTATCAACATCTTACTCAATGTTGATGTACCTACAGGCTAAAAATACCACCAGACTGTACCACGGAGCTCAATCACAATGCTTACCTGTTTCTACAGAGTGTCTTTGACAAACATGATAAGGTAAAAGTGTCTTGACATGAGTAACATGACTGGCAAATGTTTATCAGAATTAGACAGACAATAAAGTAAGCCATTTTATTAAAAGATTTAGATAAAAAATGATGGTCACTAAAATAGTAATACATTAAATTCTAAAAGGCTTTAATTGTTGTTTTCAGGATGTCATTTTTTTGTAAAAATCTTGTATTTTATGAAGAATTTTTGTATCTGCTTTAGGACAGAGACTCTGCATTGTCCCCTGAAGAGCTTATGGATCTGTTTGACGTTTTCCCCTATGTCCCCTGGGGACTGGATGTGAACAGTACAGTTTGCACTAATGACCAGGGCTGGATCACATACCAAGGCTATCTCTCTCAGTGGACGTGTGTATCAAACATGCCATGTGTCTCACTTCAAGAATTATTGTCATCCTTAAAGGGCTAGTTCACCCAAAAAGTTAAATTGTTGACATTCATTAGACAGTGAGCGCATGCTGAACGTAAACAATGTTGATTATATTCTGGGGTACTCTCCAAAATTGCAAAAGATGGTAACTTGTGGAGAAGAATTGTTAAATAAGTTATTGTTTTCTTTTGTGCACAAGTATTCTCGTAGTTTCCATGCTACGTTTCTGTGCATTGATCATGGCAATATCCTTGCTGTCTATGGAGGGTCAGAGAGCTATCAATTCCATCAAAAATATATGAATTTGTTTTCCGAAGATGAAGAAAGTTCTTACAGGTTTGGAACGACATGAGGTTAAATAATTAATGTCGTAATTTTCATTTTTGGGTGAACTATCGTTTTAATGAAAGGTTTTGGAATGATTCATTAGTTTGTCCGTTATCTACATCTTTTTGCAGGTTAACAACTTACCTGGATGTCCAGCGATGTTTGGAATATCTTGGTTACCTTGGTTATTCTATCATTGCTGAGCAGGAATCTCAGGCATCTGCCATAACAGGTAAGTTAAAAGACATATATTTGCAATATTACATATTAATGATATACATCTATAATTACCACTTCTGAGTAGTTTTGGATATTAGAAAACATAATTTTTAGATGGGTTAAATTACCACATAGTTTATACACTTCACACTACAAAACTGTTTGATTTTTCTTTTTTTTGTCTGTTTCTTCTGCAATCCACATTAGGAAAAAAAATGCATGTTTTAAGTGACATGAAAAATCGTGCATTTTAGTCTATTTATTTTATGGGTCATTGAGCCCTCTTGTGGTTGTTAGAGTAACTACAGGTGCAGGTTGCAAAAGTCACATCTCATTGACATGCAACCTCAAAACATTGCATATTTTTGTCATCTGTATTTCATTACTTTAATTTTTAAAGTGCAGTATGACACCTGTGATTGTGTTTGCGCATACTAGTGACCCGTGACAAGAAGCTTGACCTTCAGAAGAAACAGACGCAACGGAATGTATTTCGCTGTCATGTGTTTGGAATAAGTGGAAGTGGCAAAACTGGGTTCCTGCAGGGCTTCCTTGGCAGAAACCTTGCGGTCAGTTGCACAAAGAAGTTAGTTAATTGACAAACCATAACTCACACAGACTTATTGACTTTTTTGTTTGTATTTTTTTTTCTTTGGAATGAAATAAGCAGTTTTACTAATGCATTAGGGTTTGTGATAAACAGTTTCTACAGGATTTATTAATATAGGTTACCTTCATTTTGTAAATATACAATTGTTTATTATTAATTCATGTTTGTTTATAGTTTATTAATGTTAAATTATACTGCTTGAAATGTTAAAAATGCATTAGTATGAAAATGTGAAATAAACATTATATTAATAAATACTTTAAAGGTAAAATTCATTGTTAGTTTATAGGGTATTAACAAATGTAAGTCAATGTCAAAGTCAAATGTAATCAGAAACATTTTATAAGCCCCTTGCCCAATGTTAGATTTCATCATAGGTGCTGTGTGTTGTGTGTGTTGAGAGAAACACCCAGCAACATCGTTTTGAAACCAATACATTTTACAATGTCATCTGCAATATTTCTGATATCTTTTGATTTGTTAAAAAAATGAGAAACATTTTTCTTACATGTGACATTGTATTGATTCATTTTTTTTTATTCTGTTTCTCACAGTGCCAGAGGACCATAAAAGAAGAACACAAATCATACTATGCAATCAGCACTGCACATGTGTATGGACAGGAGAAGTACTTGTTGGTAAATAGTTTGGCTTACAGGAAATAACACTTACAGTAGGTGTTTTTCTCAGTCTGTGAAACTATAATTATAGTGCACACGATTTCGTGGAAAAGCATTCCTCAAACTATATTCTCTTACGTCATGCGTTTAAGCTATATGAAGAGTTCAGAGATTTGACCACTATTTATCATGATAGTTTTTGAAACTTTGCTCTACATTTGTTTGTTTTTTCTTCAGCTCCATGAAATCTTTCCAGATTTTGATTTCCTGTCTGAGACTGAACTTTCATGTGACATTGTGTGTTTGATCTACGATGTCAGCAACCCATGCTCTTTTGAGTACTGTGCACAACTATTCAAGGTTTGCTTTTACACTTTTACCTCACTTTTTTGATCTACAAAACGAGCAAAGCCAATACTATGAAATTAAACTGCAATACATTTACACAACTTTATGCCTTTCATCCTTTATGTCTGTAATTCACTTTTATACGCTACCAGTCATGTTTGGAAAGATGTTTCTTATGTTCATCAAGGCTGCAATTATTTGATCAAAAATACAGGGAAAATAGTAAGATTGTGAAATATTTTTACCACTTAAAATAATGGGTTTCTATTTGAATTAACTTTAAAATATAGAACTTATTTCTGTGATGTGAAGCTGAATTTCCATCAGTCATTACTCCAGTCTAAAGTGTCGGAAATCATTCTAATATGCTGATTTATTATTGGACTTATCAATGTTGGCAAAGTTGGTATGGTAAACGCTTTTTTGGAAACTGCAATACTTTTTTTCAGAATTCTTTGATGAATAAAATGTTATGAAGAAGAGCACTTGTTATCAATTTAACACATCCTAGCTGAATAAAAGTTTTAATTTCTTTCGAATGTAAAAAGAATAAAAATGTACTGACCCAAAACTTTTTAATGGTAGTATGTATTGTTAAAAAAAGGATTTTTATTTCAAATAAATGCTCTTCTTTTTAATGTTTTATTAAATTAAAAATATATTAAGCAGCACAACAGTTTACAACAGTGATAATAAATCAGCATATTAGAATGAATTCTGAAGGATGATGTGACACTGAAGATTGGGGTAATGATGGCGAAAAATCAACTGCACTTCACAGAAATAAATTTGATTTTATTGTATATTAAAATCTTACTGTCTCCAAAATTTTGACTGGTAGTGTAAATGTCATATTCTGCATTCTTTTTATATTATATTGATGTATGTGTTCTATCCCCCCCCTTTATTTACCAGCAATACTTCATGGATAATAAGACTCCATGTATGTTGATTGCTGCAAAGTCAGACCTGCCAGAAACAAAGCAACAATACCATATGACTCCACTGGAATTCTGTCGCAAACACAAGATGCCACCGCCTCAGTCCTATACCTGTAACACAGCTGCGGCTCCCAGCAAAGAAATCTTCATCAAACTCACCACCATGGCTGTGTATCCGTAAGTGGTATCTAATTAAAAAGCAGTCATCAGTAAAATGAGGTGAACACAACAAGAGACTGTACTGCTGAGGTGTTGATGAAAAAATTAATGTTAACCACTCATTCTTTGTAGATTCATCTTTCGCAATTTCACCTGGAAATTGTAGTGTTTGTGGGCGGGGCAAGTTATTTGCGATGTAGAATGTGGGTGGACATTATGCAAATACGTTACTTAGAGACGTGAATCCATAACAGAAAAAGATTAGAATTGTTGATGACTCGTTTAGGCGAACTTTGCAGATAGTTTGTTCACATACAGTTACATGACACACTCCATGAAAGATCATATTTGAAAAGGCATAATAGGGGGACTTTCTTGGGGGGATCATTTTTTTATTGTCTTTTGTATTCTGTCTGTTTTAATTGACTGCTCTTGTTTATCTCGCAGGGGTTATTTCCACATACGGAAAACAATAAAAACAATACATACTTAGGTGGTTTACTCAGAAAAAATAATTTCCCTAAAAATAGAAAGCTTCTCCAAACTGTCTGGCTTCAGAGCATTGAGTCAAATGGCAGTTTTCTGTTCTTCAATTGCTGTCTCATCATGAAATCTACAGTACATATACATCTATGTTCAGTACAGTTTGCAAAATCTACAATCATGTGGTATTAATCATATTTTTCCCCAGTTCTTCCCCTCGCTGTACACAGACAACAAGAGAGACAATGTAGACAGGAAATAATAGAGAACGTTACGCTTATTTGAAAAAAATCCTCAGGAAATATTCAAATTAACAGTGTTCGTTTTATTCTTTCACTTCTTTATTTCTTGCAGACTGTTCTCTGTTAACATTTTTTAATCCTGTTTCTGAGTGACTCATTTTTGCTGTTTGCCTGTATCTTTCTGTGTGTGTTGGCAGCCATGCGCGTCTGCGCTGCATGTGTACCTGTAACAGGTGTACCTTCTGTCTGTGTCAGAACTTCCTGAATTCTGAGCTCGTGCAGACGGTTCGGACCAAACTCTACACTGTCATCTTTAGCAGGTTCTCAGGATGGCTTTATCTTGATTCATCACGTTTCCTTTGCACTTAGAACTTGTGTTTTTTTTCTTATTATTCATTCATTCGTTCATTCGTTCGTTCATTCATTCATTCATTCAGTCTTTTTTCTCCGTTTAGTCCATTTTATTATTCTCAGTCTGATTTGCATTCATTTAGCAGTCTGGATTAACGTGCTAATAAACAGTTGACCATATAGACTACATGAAAATACACAATTGGACAGGCAGTAGAGTTGAAGCAGACGTTCTGTGAACTTTTTAGCATGTTTCAGTGATGGAGTGTAGATTTTTGGATGGGACACCAAGCCCTTTTGACCCTTTATTAGTTGTATAACACTTTTCACAAACATATAGATCCAAAGGAGCTTAAAAAAGAAGTAGTGCCACACAAATCCCTGCAGTGAACAAGTTAAATGACAAGTAGAAACTCCTTAGATATTTATGTACATGGGGAAAATCCTTTGATGGAATGCAGAATGTGGGACTTTAAGGTTGGGGAAGCCCACTTTCTTCTCCTTTATACAATCATGTTTGCCTGCATATAGACATTTGTTAATTTGTGTGTTAGTAGTTTTAATGGTAATATTGATTATATTGTTTAATTATACATGACTATGCTGACTTCTGATAAAATAATAATTCAAACGAAATGCATTTGTGATACACCCTCTTAAATACCACATAGACAAAAACAAGTTATAGCTGGCCTTAAGACTCATGGCAAATGGGCAGCAGGTATAGATTTGTTTTTTAGGTTTAAGCACTATCCTGTGCATTCATCACGCTTTTTTAAAATTGATGTCATTCTCATCTGACTTGCAACTTGTGACATGCATCACAACCTTTCATTCTACTACAAGTTGCAACACTAGCTACCATTTTCCTCTTTGTTTCCTCTTTTTAAAGTTTCTTTATGATCTCCATTCGCCATTGCCATTTCCTGACACTGAAATTTGTCATATTTCTTCATCCTTCATCTTGGACTGAGCTTGTAATGTTTAGTGTTGCACATTAATATAATTTTCTTCATTCCCTTTAAATCAATGTGTCCTATGGTGTGACTGAAAAATGGATAAAAAAAAACACTAACATTGAAGATAAACCTCTCTCATGCTCTTTGTAACTAATGAAGATCATTTTTCTCATGTTATTTGTGTGTTAATTTTTTTCTATTTGTTTTGTTTTTGCATTTTTGCTGTCACACCGTAGGGCGCAATCCAATTTTTATTTGTCAACTACCCACATCAAGCAACCTTCTGTTCATTTGAATTCTTTGGTTTGTCTCTTTTCAGCCATTATTGTCAACTGAACTTGTGTTTTAGTTTTATTTGAATGGTTACTTCAGAAGTTAAACTTTTGATTTGTTTTATTGATTTGAAATACTCTCCCTCATGTCGTTCCAAACCTGTAAAAATAAAGATGTTTTGAAGAATGGTGGTAATTGCCCACTATTTACTTCCATAATAGGTAAAGGCCCTTCTTTTGTGTTCAACATAAGAAAGAAATTAGACAGGTTTGGAACATGAGGGTGGAACATGGTTGAATTTTCAATTTTGAGACACAAAAAAAGCCACAAAAGCTGTATAGCAAATGTAAGGTAGTAAAAAAAAAAGTTATTTTTTTCTAACAACTGTTTCTTTTTTTTCAGGCATATTACCCATGCTGACCTAAAGAGCTCTACGTTTTGGCTCAGAGCGAGTGTTGGAGCCACAATTTGTGCTATGCTTGGCTTTGCCATGTACAGAGCCCTTCTCAAATCTCGATGAGCAGACCCAAAAACTTAATTCCTTCATTTCCTGTCAACCCTAGTTATTTCCCATGTATAGGGAAAGCCAATATAAATCTTTAGTTTTTAAACATAAAGCATAAAGTAACAGCTGTTATATTTCCATGTCTTGAATTATTACTGTAGTATGTACATTCCCAGGTCTTGGGACTTGAGGAAATTAGAATGTTTTTCTTTAAATAAGATGCAAGCAAACTGTAAATATGTAAATGAGAGAAAATATTTATTTGTTACAAAGTGAATAAAAACATATAGCATAAGCCATTCAATGCAACACGATTCTCTCAAAACAAGAGCGATGTGTGTCCAAGGGTCCACCATTAACAGGAAGTCACAACTGCTTGTTTACATGCAAAGCTGTGCAGCCACTCAGTATTGCATGATTTCTTAGCATGTTTTAAGGACATATATCTGAACAGAGCAATGTTTCCCTTTGTCAGTTTCAACCTTTTCCAACATTTCAATAAACAGTTCCTTCAACAATGTCTTTTATCAGAACCATTTTGACAAAAAAGCATTAATTTTTCTATCAAAAATGCTGTAAGCTGACGTGTATTTGTAGAATTAAAATAATATGTCTTAAGTATCATTAACATGAAGGTATATAGACGAAAGAAACGGATTTAATGCTAACAAATAACTTTTAAAGCAGATGATTCCAAAAGGTTTTGTGGGTAAGCTGGAGCATCATCATGAACATCAGCACTTCAGTGGAGTCGCTTTCCAGTCAACATTCTTTTTGTAAAATCAGTTGACATAGAAGTTTTCTTTGCTGAACAAATGGGCCACAGAGCTGTTTGCCTCCTCTAGTTTTGCAATATCGGTGTGACAGCTTGTGGCTTTTCTTTTGGTGGGCCGCACCCCGGCCATGTCCTCATAAACAGGAACTACAGGCTGTGGCTTTCTACCGTTAAGCCATTTACACTGTATGAGAAAGGAAATCAGTAGAAGGGAGGGTTTAACCGAAGCACTGAATATCTTGTGCGGAGTAAACCATTTATACCCCGAAAGCTTCTATAAACCACATATTAAATAGCAAATCTCTGTCACGTGAGATTTAAATGCAAACATGGGACAAATGATTGAGAAAAGTATTTCAAATTTTTGTTAAAATAATAAATTGGCTTAAAAAGTTAAAATGTGCACAAAAATATAGCTTTCATGTCATTGTTTTTTGGGTTGTCATGATCTCATGGCAAAGGCAAAAAGACTTTATGTCTTTGAGCATGGCAGGATTGTTGACGTGCCAATGTTGCCAAGGTTAAACTCAATAAAACAGTAATTTTACATTTCTTAAAAGAGAGTTATGGGACAAAAAAAGTGAAGTCGCAGAACCCCAAAAAGATCAAGGGAATACACAGAAAGGTCCAAAAAAGCAACATTATTCTTCTGGAAAAACCGCAGCACTGTCTTGTTTTTTTAGGTCTATTTCTTGACTTTTTTTGTCTAATAACTCAGGATCTTTTAAGAAATGTACAATTACTGTCTTACTGAGTTCAGCCTTGGCAGTGATGCCATGTGAGAGCCTTTTCTTGTGCAACTCAACAATCCTGCTACGTTCAAAGACAGAAATACTTCTTGTAAATGGGTAGTTGATGTACCAATGTGTCCTATAGTGACAACAAATATATATGTGACCCTGGACAACAAAACCAGTCATTAATGTTACCATGTTAATTATCCGAAATTAAGATTTTTACATGATTTTACATGAAATTGATGTATGATTTAGATGGATAGGACAATATTTGACCGAGATACAACTATATGAAAATCTGGAATCTGAGGGTACAGAAAAATCAAAATGCTGAGAAAATCACCTTTAAGTGGTCCAAATGAAGATTTTAAAATTACTAATCAAAAATTAAGTTTTAATATATTTTCGGTAAGAAATTGACTAAATACCTTCATGGAACATGATTTTATTTACTATCCTATGGATTCTTTGGCAAAAAAATAAAAATAAATAAAATATACCCCAGCGACTTAAGATTTTGTGGTCCAGGATCACATATATAGTCCTATTGTTATGCCTTTTCTTCAAATTCCAGTTAAAATTAGTCTTCATTGACTTTATTTAGAGGTATGTTGTATTTCTTTTGTATATGTCTAAAGAACAAGTAAAACATGGCACAGATGACCTTTTATTGCCCTAAAGATCAAATATGAAATTAATATTAAAATACTTACACAGTAGGCTGTAGCGAAAGTGAAAACCAGAACACTCAGCAGACATGCAGCTCCAGAGATCACATACAGCAATTCCAGGTAACTTGAACAATTACAAGGCTCATGAGCTGCAACACACACAAACACACGCTCAGAAAATGTGCTCAGTGATACAAGCTCAGTTTTGTTTCCACATTTATATGGTTATTGACATTTTATGTAAGATACACCATTCATGATGACTGCTGTTCTAGTAGTTATTTGGATCACATCCTTCTGACTTTATCCTTTTTTAGTTTTAATTTTTTTTCAGGTTCTATAACCATCAGCTGGAAATAAAAAAAGCTGGGAAAAAAAACAAGACGCTCAGCAGGTACTTTTTGGTCTTCCAGTTTGGTTTGTGTGCTTTATCTTTCCAGGTTTTACAAACCATACTATAAAAATAGTGAGTTAGGTCTAAGGCTTTGTGCTTATTGCTGCACTAGTATTCACTGAAGAATTTTTCACCGTTTCTAGAAAATATGGACCATGTGATATGATGATAGTAATATAATAATGGTTGCTGCTTTTGAGAAATTTCATTGCTAGAGTGTATCAGACATTCTTTCATTTGTAGTACTTTGGAAGATAAACTGTAATACTAGTATTTCACAAGTAGGGCTGACAAAACTTCTGATACTACAAGCTAGCGTTGTGAAAAAATAACAGTGATCAGTCTGTTCTTATTGAGGTAAGGAATAATAAATGCACATTGCAGGGCTTGCCAATCAACAATAAACAATTCATTGTCCTACAGTTGAATATTAAAACAAACCAACAACAAAAAAAAAAAAACAGCATGCCACACTGCATGGAAAACATACACTAAAATAAATATTTCCGGTTGGAAAAAATGCATCTGATTTAGTGACTTTGCTTTTTGGAAACCTATCTGAAGAGATGTCAGTAAAGGTCACGTACAGAAGTCTTCAACATAGATGAAGAACTCCATCTTGCCAGGAACATTCTTATCATATGGAAGATCACCATAGTGGAATTCACATTGGTAGATGTCCGTGTCCTGTCCTTGCAGGTTTGAGATTGTTAGATGAACTGTGTGGTTGTCCAGCTCATCACGCACAGTGATGCGATCCTTGTCCTCAGATTTATTGATAAACGGTTTGAATCCTTTAGGGAGATACACCACTTGTCTGGACTGCAGCAACCTGCGTTTCAGCGTAAAGGCAAATGGTTTTTCATCTTTTTTTGCCGATTCACAGGAAATGTCAATGGATGAATTTCTTACTCTGTGGATATAAACAATACCCCCATGTGCTGAGGTGAAATGTCTTGAAGTTAGTCACATTTTATAGATGAATCACATCATGCATTGCAAAACACACGCAAGTTACAGTTTCTCAACACAACCGCTGTAGACAGCTAAAAAAAAAAAAAATCCAGCATTCACTCAATAGAACACAAAATGTAGTTTGTCTGACTGCAAAGTGTTATGTACAAATGTCTTTGGCCAGCAGTGAAGCTAAAATTTACATGCATTTTATTACCACGATGTAGTCAGCCTTTTATAATCTTCAAAAACTACAAGAAAAAGGTTAAAATGGAATGAAGTGACTTACCAGTTACAGAAGGGGTGATAAGAAACAGAACAACATGAGCAAACTTAAAACCCAACATTCTTAAAAAGTAAATATAAAAAAAAAAAAAAGTGACTGGTGGTTAGAAAGCCAGATTGTCTCTGAACGTTAACAAAATGATGCCATGTGAAAATTTTAAGCAGTGTTTTGACTCCACCTTGAAGCTTGTGGAAACGGAAACCAGCGTTACGTGGTTTCTCAATTTCAGTATAATCAGATTTTGGTTTTGATTCATCTTAAGTGTTTCTTTAGTAATTTATAGTAAATACTAAAATGTTTGAACCATACTACAGCACTTGAATTACTTTGTTGTAGTAATTCTATAGTTTCTTTGGTTATATAGTTATATTTGGCAATATAACTAGTAATATAAATTTTGGTTGTTTATTGCTTCTAAATTCTGATGGTCTTCTGTTTACATGGACATGTTATTACACATCTGATTACAAAATACTGTAATGTAGAACATGTTGCCATTTAATTACTATATGCTTTAACACTTTTAAAAACACCTTTCAGCTTGGAAAAAGAAAAAAAGCATTCTTAAGTGTTGTTTGCAAACAAAAGCATTATTTCTTAATGCTCACAAAGAAAATGTATTTAACAAAATGTTTTCAACATCACCTTTTTAAGGGGTGGTGTTTTAGGAATTAAAATGCAAGGGGTAAAGGAAATCTATATTTTGTAAAGTGTGTTCTCATTGTTTTTATAAGATAAGCTTAACGTCTGCCGCAGTAGCACTGGATTTCTGTAGACACGTTCTCATGGTCTGGCATTCATCTGTGATTATAATGATATCCTGTAACCAAACATTGCTTATAGTTTATTCTTAGTTTACTCAAGTGTGCAAAGCTTATCAGGTTGGCTATTCTAAATGATCCATAATAGTTGTGGTTAAATAGATTTAGATGACAGATTAACAATTTAATATAACACTCTTATTTAATCCAAAATTAGAAATCAAGTTAAAAAGACATTGTTCATGAAACTTTTGGATTAGAAGTGTTAACTGTGGTCTCACAGTTTTTGCAATGTGTAAAAAAACAAAACAAATTGAGCTTGTACTATATATTGTATATTACAACCCAAACAATGAAGCAGTCAAATTAGAATACAGATGTTTATTTCACATTTCTAACATCACAGTACAAACAAGCTTTTCTGCGATTAATCTTTTGCAGTACTTTTCGGCACTGAATTTCCATGTTCTTGTTTTAGCAATAAATCTAGAACTTTTCACTTCCAAACATTACCAAATTGGGAGGTATAGATGAAAATCTATGTATGGTGTGAAATCGAATAGCAAGTCTGTAAGGTTGACAGTTGTTTACACCATGGTTACATGATTATGGGGTCCTGGAATGGAGATAAAACTATAAGACAGTAGCTCTCACATGAAGGGTTGGCAACCCCTGATTTAAGGGCATTAACTTTAAATGGTGTGTCCGTTTTGCAAATAATTTATCGGTTAACTATGTTCTCTATCTTTTTGGTCAATTCAATACATGATTAAAAAGTAAAGCCATGAGTAAAATACAAAAACATGCAATAAAATCTGATTCTTTACAATGTAATTTACACAGTGGCTCTTACCTGCAGACCAGGAAATGCTTCCAAGCCATTGTACCAATTTAATACTGGTAACTGAGAAATATCAATCAAACATGTCACAGACAAATGTGTGGTGCATTTTAGATCCAACATCTGGAAAGATCATTCATGCAACTAGGTTATCAAGCAACAAAATGTGCAATTTAAAAATATTAAGGAGTAATTACGCCTTTATTTTTTTTCTATAAATGACTTTTAAAGGGTGTTAACACTGAATACCTTTATGAACATTCCAGAACAAACTTGTTATTGACAGCGAATGTATTTGTAATGTCATTATGGCTTTATCAAGAAAACCAACCTGCCTGAAGACTCCACTGTTCAGGAGACACACTCACACAAAAACAAAATCAAGAAAAAAAAAATTAAGTATGTTTTATTACAATACATAAAGAAAAAAAAAGAAAAAAGAACAAATTACAGAAAGACACATTTACCCTTGTGCTATTTAAACCCTGAATAAAATGGATGCAAACTGTTAAAAGAAAAACAAAAAGCAACATGACAACAGTGATCTGAAGCCCTCACCAAGCTGATGTTGGGGACGTAAAGTCCAACAGCACAGTATGGTGCTGTGAGGGCTTCACTACTAAGATAAAAGCAGAAATCTTACTGGGAACTTGCCTTGAGTATGGAGATACTGTTAGGCCAGCAGCTTCAATATATTATGAACCTTTGTCTAATATACTGTACTTGTACAACCTGAATGAAACACAATAGGAAAAAAAGCAATACATGTATCAACTGTAACATTGATACTGCTGTTATCTTCTTTGTCTTTATTTAAGGGCTGAATCCAAAACTCTTGTGTGATATTATACATCTCAAATGTCCAGTATGCAGTTTTTCTTCAGCAGTGGGTTTAGAGCTCATTGGTTTGGCTACATTAAAAGCACAAGATGAGAAAAGGTTTAACCTCCAAACCTAGTGGGGTGACAGTGCCGTTTCAGTATCGGCTGCCTGGAGACATTACAGGTGGCCTTATGCCCATTGGGGGCCCAGGTGGGCCAGATTGGTATGGAGGCACCATTGAGGCACTCTGTCCATAAGGAGGCATGCCTCCACCCATATAACCAGGTATGCCCTGTGGAGGACCACCATACTGACCTGAAAGCAGAAAAAACACATCCAGTGACTAAACACCAAACCTTGCTTAAACAGCTAGGCTTACCAACATGTGATTACATCCTTCAGTGCTGATCTATAAATACAGACGTTTCAGACATTCACAGCAGGTATCTGCTTACATCTGTATAGCTAAGCAACTGCACAGTTCAAAAATATCCCTTATCGGTTCTAAAATCAATGTGAACCAAAGCTTCTGTGTACTTACTGCTTTAAAATGTCTTAACTAGCTAAATGTTCTACTTTCCAACTCAAATGCATTTTAACAAGTTCATAATTTATAAACTCATGATGAAAAAAATAATGAAAAAGTGTATTACAACACCAATTATAGGCTTAAAAAAATAGATCAGATTTTTTTCTCATCTGAAACTATATGATCTACAGACACAAATTTACCATGTATGGGATGCCTCATTCCAGGCTGCTGAGGAGGTATAACCTGCTGGGCAGGTATCATTCCTCCCACTGCTCCACTAGGGGGAGCTGAGGCAGCAGCTGCTGCAGTCTGCCCAGGTCGAGGCATTAGCCTCTGGTACCTAGGCAGCTGAGCCCGTCTCTCTTCCTGAATTAGGGCCAAGACAATAACAATGAAATCAGACACTTGCAGTAACAAGAACACACTTTGGACTGCTTGTATTCTCACAACATCAGCTAAACTCATTAATTTGTGCTTCAGCAATATCTCATAATACCAGTTAATGCATTCACAATTACTTACTGTCAAAAAAAGTAGTTAGAGCAAAACTCAAGCACTCACCAGCGAGATATCCTCATCAGGGTGCATCAACTTACTGGTAGCACTCAAGGTGGTGAGGGTGGCTGGCTTACTTGTGACTGTGGCAGGGGGCTTGGCCACAGTGCTGGAGGAGACAGCAACAGAGGGAGTGGAGGAAGGCTGGGTATAGGCTGGGAATGTCACCTTAGGAGAATCAGAGGTGGTTGATGACGGTCCCGATACTGTCTGCTGCGCCTGAAAGGAAAAAACATTTTCAAAACCGGTCCACAATAAAGGCAATGCCCCTTCCCAATTATAGTGCACACTGCAAAAATCATTATTGACAAAAAAAATAAAAAGAAGAAAGAAGGAAGGAAAGTCGTTTTGATAAATCACAGGAGTAATATGCTTTTGGCAAATAAATAACATTCTACAAAAGCAAACTACATAAACCCTGAAGTCCAAACAGAGTATTAAAGGAAGTACAAAAACTCTTTGCCACAAAACAATTGCTTAAAGTGCTTATATCATGGGTTAAGAAAGCTTTTGGGAGTTCCAAATAACAGGTTGACATGTATGCAAGGTCAAAAAACACTTTCATTTTCTTATAATGTGCAATTATTTTGACCTTTATTTGCTCAAGGACACTCAAATGATTCGTTTAAGGATTCATTTTTACAACCCTCTTCAGTAATTGGTTAATTTCAGTGTAAGCTCTGAACGCTCCAAAACCTAGTGGCAAAGAATGATTTCGCAGTTTCATTCGAAACCAACACAAAAAGACCAAACAAGTGGACCGACAATATGCTAATGTTTCACTCTGAAATCATGAAACAGATTGTGACTCGTTTTAAAAATAACTTGTTTCAATGATTCAAAGTTGACTCTTTTGAGAGACAATAACTTTACACAAGGTGCACTTTTAGATTTAAAACTTTACAAGATGTTTTCATGCACTTAAGAGCTGTGTTACATGCTAAATGAAAGCTAATATTTAAAAATCCATAATAGGGGCACTTGAAAATAAGAAGAGGAGTATTAAACATGCCCAATGCAAAAAGCATATGCATGCATGAAGAATTGAACCAACTAAATATCTGCCTAAATATCAAGAGCTTTATATACATGTACATATCTACTAATGACAGTGACAAGCGTGTATGATCTGATGTAAAGAGAAGCACACAAACTAATGCGTACTTGGGCAGAGCTAGGAAACAGAGGCTTAGAGGAGGCAGACTGTGTCTCTGCACTTGCAGGGGCTGCGCTGGGGCTCGCAACACCAGTCCCCATCTGAAGCACATAGAGAAAGGATAACAGTAAGTTTCCTTTGACTTCCTGAGAAAACTGAACCTTAAATTTATTCAGTTAGTCTCTCTAGTGGCAAGATCTATTTTTACACAGAAGATATATACCAGGCTTCATCAAATCTTACCCAGGAGGTCCAATGCACTGTAGAGTTTGGATCCAACCCCAATCAAACTCACCTGAGCATTTTAATCAGTGTATAAGGATCATTAGAAACTCACCGGTTTAATCAGGGTTTGAGCTAAACTCTGCAGTGCATTGCACCTCTAGTGTACAATTTGATGAAGCCTGATATAGACCCTTTACCATACACTCACAAAAACTGCACCTTTTGCATACAACAACTTGTCACTACAGCACCACCCTCAAACTGACCACCTTTTAGTGAAAAATAAGTTACAATGTTGTCCCTATAACGGTGGTACTCCAAATTCAATTGTTACATTTTTCTTATTTATCTTATTGTTCTGTGACACTAGTAGGTAGGGTTGGGCATCGTTTTGATTTGAACGATTCTGTCTCCGATTCCGATTCTTCCTTTCGATTCCGGTTCTTTTCGATTCTCAATTCCGGTTCTTTGTGGGCTGGAGTAACGTT
>JAUMHR010000050.1:6096423-6114433 GCA_032361145.1 Enteromius fasciolatus
GTAGGGTAGTAGGCGATTTCGGACGCAGCATGGGAAGTCTTGATTTGCCCTGCAGTTATTTCCCATTGCCTGCCCCGACCTATTGCCTGTTTATCGACCACAAACTCTGTCTGTCTCCTATACTGCTGTTTGCCTGCATCACAACCTTTTGCCTGTACGACCTTGTTTAATAAAAACGCTGCAAATGGATCCTACTGCTTCTGGAGTTTCCTCACAGTAATTAAGCAGTGACTTGGAACTTGTAGTGCAGTGAATCACACAGTATGCTGATTTAAAAGCCAGTGAATGACACGTCAGAAGGATTCGTGAGATGGATTCAAACCAGCAACTGCTGAGATTGTGAGTTTTTGATTGTGAAAACCAACTCAAGTCATTTGTAATGAATCAGACTATCTTCATTTTTTTTTCCTTTTTTTCAGAAGGACACTACACTAACTTTCGAAACAGCTTTTCTGTAGGAACCTAGAGAGTTTTAGCACTTATGAGAATCTCAGTGAATCGTTGGTTTCCCCTACCAGAGATTAAATCTGCAACCTCCTTCTCTGACCAATAGGCTGTCACCACCCCCACTGATGACCACATGCTGATTACATACTGTGTATATGTGTCAGTGTGAGAGAGATAGCTTTTTGTTGGCCAGACAGCAGGTGAGCTGTGAGCTCCATTTTCAGCCAAAGTGATGAGAACAGTACACATAAAAGCAAGCAAGGTTCTTTATTTTGGACACAGCTGTAACACATGTAGCCCATGATACCCTCTCACCCAGTCACTCTGTTTCTTCATCATTCGCTTTCTTTTTTTATGGACTGAAGACCAAAGGACCAGAGATGGCACAGTTCGCTCCTTGCCCCTTAATTAGCACATCAAAGATGCATGTTTGAATGTTTGCGGCTTTCTTGGTCCAGTGATCCCACTAACAGTACTGATACATCAACACTCAGACAGCTACACATCTAATAAAACTAAAAAATATTGGGCAATGCAGTTTACATGAATAGAACGTGGCAGCAGTTTTCTGTCAGAGATTTGTCGTGCCGTTTGTGCCCAGAGTAAACAACATCAATTATTATAATGACTTAAATAGTATTTTGTTGCGCAGCTCGCGTCCTGTGTAGATACGGTGTAACATTGGTTCTACTTTGTTTCACAGAACTAATATTTGAGTTGCATAGGCTACATATGTGTGGGGTGGAGATATCAGAGGCAAAACCTTTTTGGGGTAGGGATAGGGTAGGAAATTCAAATTCAATGACTAACCGCTTTTGCGGTACTTTGATGTTGTACACTGATCGGTGCAGCACCAAAGCAAGTCAAACACACATAATCTCTGCCTAGAAAGACCTCGATTAGCTGTTTAAGGTGTGTTTAATTAGACTTGGAGCTAAACTCTGCAGACCACCGCCCTCCAGGACTGAGTCTGGTGACTCCTGCCCTAGACAAACAGTGTCTTTTGCTGCACAAATGCGCTAGTGTAGAAAAAAGAGGTCATAAAAGTAATGGTTTATGCGGTAAACTTGACTGGCCTGCACAAAGCCCAGACCTGAACCTCTCTGAACACCTTTTAGATGAACTGGAATGTTGATGTAGAGCCAGGCCCCACTGCCAACATGCCTAACATTACTAATGTGTCTGAAAGGGAGCAGTTCTGTGCATCCAGTAGAACACATACCCTTGTTTTTTGACAATCCCTTTACACAGTTTAAAGTAGACCTCTGCACTGGATGTTACTGCACTCCACACTTCTACGCTCCAGAGAGTACTACTGAACTGATATTTTTAGCAACTGTCTTCTTTTTTTTTGTTCAAACACTCCAGGATTTTTTTCACGCTTTGCAAGTTGGAGATTCCTCTTATTATCACAGTCTCTTAGAAGTAAAGTGTCAGAGAAAGAGTGGGCTGTAAAGAAAGACTATAAAGCGAGGGAGAGACGAGGAAAGTACACTGAAAATAGAACAAGAGATATTGGACAATGACTCACTGCGTGTGCCTGAAAACAGAAACAAGGCCACATATAGAGATATTTGGCAAACTTTCATAACTGAATGTCAAGAAACACAAAGAGCTCAGGGACACACACAATGTACGTGATTGTTCTGTGTTAATTGGCCACTGAGACACACAGGGTTGCGTATATACACATGACCCCCTTCTATGTTGTTTTCTTTTTTATTCCTTTTGTCCTTTCATAGACAAATCCTCTCTCAGCTTGTAGAATGAGCAATAAGGAGCAGGTGGTGAGCAAAGGCACACTAATGGGCCGCCTCTTCAAAATACCAGAGAAACAAGACAGACTACACATTTGATGTTAGATATTAGATATCCCTTGTGAAATAGAAGTGCATATTATGCATAATTTAGAATATACTTTATTGTAAAATGGATCTAAAACCAAAAAGTACACAAGTTTATTTTGTTTATTTATGTATTCCTCTTCCCCAAATGGAATTTTAAGCAGCTGTTTTGCGTGACTTTAGACAATTGTAAAGCTAAATATCTGTGGAATGTAGCTATGTGTTGGGTTTATGTTTAGGGTATTAAAGGCAAGTGCTCACAGAAACCATTAATGTTAATTTTATCCCCCGTATTAATTCTAAGACCTTTGTTAACTGCTACAAATCCAAACAATTGAATAAATTCTAGCACAAAGGTCATATCTAAACCCCTTTCATGAATAGTAGCGGAACTTTGACAGAGCACCAGCATCTCCTGTGAGTCATATAAGTTATACAACAAACAATAACTGCTAGTAATCACTAGTAATTGTTTGTTTAGCTACAGTTTACGAGGAAAAAAAATATTTTACAACACGTAAAAAAGATGATAAACCAAGTCAGACCATAATTTATGGAAAACACAGCTAAAATAATTTGTATTGTGAGTGGGTTGAGAAAAAAAGTATGTCAGTTAAGAATTACTGTATTTACTGATTTGCAGCCATGAAACTTAATATATATAACTGGGGAGAAAAGTTAACATTCAGTTTAACAGATTTCTATATTAATGGATTTGTTTTTTGTTTTTTTTTATGCACTAATACGTTTTCAAAGCCATTTGCTGTCACTTCCACCACTGGGTAAAGAAAGCTTTTCATCAGCAGTCAGGTTTGAGGAAATGAATACGTATGTGTGAATTATAGATTGTTACTCTAACATTTTATCATCTAACAACCCAGCTCCACCTCCTCTTTTTCATTAGACTGTTACATCTGCAGTCAGTGAAGTGTGTTCTTGGCATTTAGATCCCACAATGCACAATTTACAGCCTTGCAGGGCAGTGACCCCAACACTGGATGAAACCCCAAACAGCAGGCCACTTGAGGGACTCAAAGTATCGGCTGTTTAAAGGGAGCAGAGTGGGAGGCCCACTTGTGTGGCAGCCCCCTCCCTCCCCTGTCAAATCTAGCAGGGACGGAGGGGGTGTGCCACGAGCCTTCTGCACCCTTACTCTCATTTTCCCTTCATGTTGATATCCATTTCTCTCTTCTGCATTTGGGCCCCCTTCATCCTTCATGTCTTTATCCCTGGGGAGTATGTGTGGGGGGTAAGGGTTAGGCAGGTGCAGAGCCAGCGAGAAAGCCTGAGAGCAAGGGAAAGAAGGGGTGGAGGGGAGAACGCTCTCCGTCTGTCACCCGTCTCTCTTGTCTCCCTTCAAACCACTAAGTAACCCCTCCCAATACAGGATTCTGAGTGGACCAGACTAAGAACTGTAACTATGAAGCTGTATGTTTATTTAAAACATACATTTACACCTTCCCCTGAGACTAGTCACAAACCAATATAATGAAATTATTAGCATCAGCCAATAACCATTTCCATTTGGCCATGCAACAGATTTCCTCCCTTTGTCAGCTCCAAGTCCACTGGTCAATTGGGGAATACAATATCTGTTCAAATTTGCATGTTTTGAGTAAATGTTGTATAAATATATTTTAAGTTATTTTGTCATCCAGCTCTGGGGTCTGATAGCCAAGCACCCACCCCCTCTGCCAAGTAAGGAAATATGAGACAGAGTTAAATTCATTAAGTGTCCAACATTACACATTTAAGTGCGTCATCTGGGTATTTAAAGTGCACTGAATTAAATTTCTTTAAACTGAGATCCAGTATGGTTTAACTTCCAGTCATTCCAAATCAAATTGAAATGCAAAACCTGTAGAATGTTACCTATTCAATTCAAACTCACAAACTGAAAGAGTTTTTTAATTCTCAATTTTCCCAGTTCACTTGTGCTTTCGTTCAATTGTAATATGTACATAACATAGTGATGCTGTAATATATAGGCTGATATTGCAAGACCACTAACTGAAATACCATAACTTACCATATCACATGATTCTTTTTTGCTATTTTTATCAGTTATTACTGTCATATTAGTAAACAAGCATGACCTGCAGCTGTATTGAGTTGCATAACACCATACCCAAACAAACAGACAACAAACTGTCAGAAACAAGAGCAGTAATCCTACCTTGTCAAAAAGAGACTTCCATTGCTGAGAGAAGCATTTGTGTAAGACAGAGAAAGAGGTAGAAGAAAAGAATGAACATAGATATAGACTTGAGAAAAAGATGAATCAATCTAAAATTAATCTCTGTTCTTTTCTGCTTTTCAACAACATAAATCATGGTCACTTACGTCCTCTGGAGCTACAGGAAGGACATCAGTGCTCTCTAACACCTCGATCTCTTCACCCTCTGCATGAGCAGCGACTGCTGGGGATGAGTTCACCATAGCCCCTGTGCCCCTCTAAATCCACCCAGAAAATGATTATCTCTTCTCATAAAGTTCTGCCATGATGTCTTGTTCAGGTATATTCCGCCACATATATCGACATATATGGTTCTGACAACTCCAAACTTCATACAGAGCTAAACTGGCATTTTCCCAGCTCTGTCATGCTAATATCCTATGGCACATGCGTTTATCCCAAACTAAGGGGGTATGTGGAGTTCCTCCTTGCTTCCATATTTCATTACAGGATGTTTCAGTCACTGTAAATCCACGGTACGTCACACATAAGTTTGTGTTAGGTTTTTAAACACGCCTGTCTTTCCCAGTAGAGTCTGACTTCTTCCTCAAACAGTCACCTGCAAGAGAAACATCGTTTCTTTCTCAAATCCCCTTATGTTATTTTGTGTTTCGTATTAAATGATTACCATCCAGTGTCGTTTCATTTTGCTCAAACTGAATACCCGGTATGTCACCAAACAGAATGCGATAACATGATAAAACGAAACGATCAGGTTATTTACAACAGCGTCTTGTTGTGTTTATCGTACCGACGTAAAACCACGCAAGACTAAGAATAAAACAGTGTGAAATGCGTAAGTGTTAATTTGTGGTGCGTCATCGTACCTTGCTGTTGTTTCGCATCCACAGCGCGTGCCAGCAGCGCCCGAGAGGAACGACTCCTGCCAGCATCCACAGAGCGCTTTGCCAAAGTTCACTGTGACCGAGCGAAGCGCAGACAGCATGGGGAGGTAAACGAGAGGCACCCGCCTTCTTTCACCGATTCTCGTCATGTGGGCGCTTTTACAAGCACTTGTCTAGAGTGATGTTAGGTGAACATGGATGCTCGTAAATTAGCCTATCTATTTCATCATGTTCGTTTGTGTAGTTTGTATATTATGTTGCTGCGGTTTTGCCAGTGGATTTGTTTTCTAGATCGATAAAGTACATCTAGGCTATTTACAGTGGCTAGGGTAATCTAAAAGAAATTGAGCAAGAGATTTGTCAGTCTTTAAAGAAAGCCCCTCTCATTGGATTTTTCAAAACAACAATAAATGTGCAATTTGTCAATTTCTTTTAAAATGAGTCAATTTTAACAGCAAATTTGTCAACAAATTCTGACTGAATAGTCTATAAAATGCAGAATTTTATTTTTATTTTTGGCATATCTGTAGATTTAGTAGACCTACAAATTTCATAGATTTAGTCACTAAAATCTAATGGGTTTAGTACAAATTTGCCTAGTTTAGGTCTATATGCATGGTATTAAGTTTTGAACACGCAACAGAAAAACATATTTAACTGTCATAAAATATAGCTATGTCTTTATTTAGCTTAGTTAAAAAAAACATTGTCATAAAGAAATAGGAAAATACAAATAATCTTATTAAATATATATAAATCCTTATTTAAAAACATAAACTATTCAGTCAAACATAGTGAATAATCTACAGGTTTAGCTGAAATCACTTTAAGACCTAATACATGTAGGGTATAAAAAAAGTGACAAAGATGTCATCTACATATTTTCATCAGGTTGACCAGCAATATATATATATATATATATATATATATATAGGCATGTAATACCTTAACAATGCAATTTTAGGCAGTTTTACTTTATAGTCTATTTTTCTTCCACAACAAAAAATAATATGTCCAAAGCCAGAACGGAATAAAGAAACACGCATTAGCAGTGTTTTCTTTCTGAATGAATGTGATTTTGAACAAACTGGCTGAGTAAATTATTCAATGACTCACTTCACGTGGTGTCAATGTTAATGTTGCTCATTTACTTTTAATAGGTGATGTGAAGCATTGCTGGACTGAACTGGGTACCCTAGCCAATCGTGTTCATGAAGCAATGGAAATGTGATGTGCATCCCTTCTGCATCCCTTCTGCATGCACATCATATCAGCACCAAGCTTCAGACACAACTTCCATCAAGCATTGAATTTGACACCCTCTGTAAATGGCAGTCAAAACATATCACTTGTTGCCATCTACTGGTATAACAGTATAACCTTCAAAAAATCCCCACCACACTGACAGTGTGACTGGAACTCCACAAGGAAATAATAGCAGTGTGATACAAACAGTAAAAAGTCCCAGTGCTGCTCAGTACTCTTAGTCATCTGCTGAGCCTGTCAAATTAAAAAAAGGGCCTATTATGCTCTTTACACTTCCTGTAGTGCATAACGTTGCTGCTTGTGCATGAACAAGATCTGCAAAGTTCTCTATATCGCTGAGCACTATGTTTCTAAACTACACAAATGCCTACACACTTTAAATATAGGTATTCAAGTAACCTTTTTTTTAATAATACCACTATCACAATTATAGTGTTGTTCTCAATATCTGCAGGGCTGTTATTATCTGTGGCCTTGTGTCTGTCAAGCCTATCAAGGATTATTTCTATATTTAGCCAATTTTAAAATGCATATGGAAAAAAAGATTTATTCATCCAACACATTTTTTTTTTTAAATAAGTGGTGTCAACAAACTTAGCATGCTCATTTTCCCTCACAGTAACTCCTGGCAGTGGTTCTGAGGATGTATTTCCATGGTAACATATAGACCTTAGTTATTTATAGCCTGAAAAACCTACACAAGCATTTATAGTCTTGGAAGTTTCTCTGTACCATTGCCAAAAATATTGTGATGCCTGAGAGAAATTTTCACATTTATTTTTTGAAAGATGCACTATTATATTATTAGACCTCCATGATGTATCATTAATTATTATTAAAATATGTATATTACTCACACGTAAATATGATTTATGGTTATAACGAAAATTCAAAAGTTCAAAGAATTCCAACAAAGGCCTAAATGTTTATACTACAAGGATTAGACAAACAAGTCTGTAAGTGAATGTGCTGTACTTAAGGACATTGGAGAAGATACAAAAATGAACGCAGCTCCATACTGCCTTCTTGTGTATAACTTGCATAAGTGCAACACAAGAGGCAGAAGACAACCCTTATATTTAGGAACTTGTTAAAATAGCAATTAACACAGACATATTTCAATTTGTTATAGAAAAAAAGCTAATAAGGTTAGAAAAGAGTATATATATATATGTGTATGAGCTTTTATCACTTTTCCTTGGCAGTAGGTGCAGGCACAGTTTATGTGTTACATGTTGTAAATGCTCTAAGCCATGCAATGCAAATCTGAATCAGAATGATTGAAGGAAGCATGTTAACTTCTGCATGTGCCTTTCATCTACATTATTAACTCCGTAATATGGTAAGATTTATTTTGGGGTTTTTGCCTTTAATTTGATAGGACAGATCATAGCTGACAGGAAGCGAGAGCGGTATTACTTGAATTAATAGTACCACTTTAACACAGTAAAATACACTAAGTATATCTTTAATTGTACTTCTGTACAATTAAATGCATGATGGACAAAATGAGTTGTTCACACAGTTCAAGAGGAAAAATGCTGTTTATTAATATTGGCTGAAATAATCTCCACATGGAAAGACTTTTTTCGGTGCAAGTCCTCAACGATCACATTTTAATATAATGATATTTCACACACACACACAAAAACAGAATTATCATCATTTACCCACCTTTTTGTTCCAATCCTGTATGAATTTCTCTCTTGCTGAACACAGAAGATGATATTTTAAAGAATGCAGGTAACTATGCAGGTCTGGTTCTTAACATTTTTCAAAATATAAGAAACTCATACAGCTTTGGATCAACCTGAAGGTGAGTAAATGATGACAAGGTTTTAATTGTTGTGTCAGCTATCCATTTATGGATAAGGAAAAAAAAACATTTAAAAGCCAGCAACATTGTTAAATTTCAGTACAGTCGTGTTGTTAGTATCTGAACAATAAAGAGAAACAGATTCCCTTTTCACAACCCATTATTTCATTTAAACACCAGAATGTCAGAGATTTGCATAAACCCACAGTGCTTGGTTGATGATACTCCTTGGTTGAGAGACACAGAGCGTGGTGATGACACTTTAGTATCTGCTGATTAAAATGAAAACTTGTACAAAGAAAACAGAAATTCCCCCTCCCCCTCCCCACCAAAAAGAATAAAATAATGTGTTCGGACATACCGTCCCCTCAAACTTGTGCATAGATTCTTAATCCTTTCACAACATCTTATTTCTGCATCTAGCGTTAAACCTAGATGAAGAATTAACTTGGAGTATTTTCATCCCGCACTCAAAAACTAGTAAGAAATTCTGGTAAGAGTTCAAGTTCTGTGTTAATCTACAATTCTCAGGCCTTTGCATACAGGCCTCTACTGAATTTTTAAAACAAGTAAAGACAAGAGGATGGAATATCAAGCATCTTTTACTGGACCTCGTTGAGAAACATCAGGCAAGGTAAAATCAAACAGTGGTAGGTCCTATTTCAACCCAACCAATAAACAAAACTGTATTTGTACATGAAGCGACAGATACAAACAAACATATTTCAAATGGAAAGTACTCCACTTCAAGAAATATAACGCATAGGTTCACTACAAATCTAATATTTGGTAAATGTGTATCTGCTACGGATTAAAATTCTAAGACATTTTTAAATCCATAACCTTCAGTGCTTACAGCTGGATTTCTATCAACATCTATCTTTTTTGTTCTTTCATTAACCAATTTGTTAAATTTGAATGATAATCAACATCATAACAGTGGAACTGGAACTCTGGACCTCTAATCTTCCTGAGAAAATATCCAAGTCCATTGTCAGTGTGCAAGACAGTGACAGAAACGTGTACTTTTACAGAAATTAAAACGTAAAGACATTTCGGCATCGGTTCAACCAACAAGAAAAACAATAAATGTAATTCAAAATACAATTCAACACTGAAACAATCCCAGAGTTCAGCAAGTAGCATACGTCTTCATTTGAAAAGGTTTTTTTATTTTTTATTTAAACACTTATTTGATGGAAGGTTTTTTTCCCTTGCATTCTTGTAATCAGTTTCTTTTTGCAAATTCCGACAATTCAACCATTTGTAAACGGTAGGTAGATTTGAAAAGAAAAAGAAATCCACAGAATGGAAGAGAGGCACCTTTTGAAATGATTCAGAATGTCACTAACTAGCATCTGGTTGTCTTTACTGTTCAATCCATGAATGTAACTGCTTCTCTACCAACTTTCTCACTATGGCCAAAGTTCACTTTTTTTATTCTATTTTTTGTATTTTTTAATTTTTCTTTTCTTTTTTAATGCAGTTGAAATGATGCAACACTCTTCAAAATGATAACTCTTGTGGGAATTAATCCACAATAAAAGCCACTATGAGGATACAATTTTACAGGTTTTAAACATTTTAAGGTGAAAAAAAAAATCCATAAAATCCTTGAGTAAACACGAACACGTGAATTATCATCATCTCCCCTGCAGTTTTCAGTTTTTTAGTATAGCTGAGCAAGAGAAAAAAAAGACACTCAGTGTATTTTTAAAACACACACACACACAAATAACAGACAGTACAACATACTAAATGGATCATAATTGCAGACAGTCGCCCCGTGACGAGAAGCAGTGATTAGAGAGCACATACAAAACCATTCAAACTATTTTATTTTTAATAATGTAATTCTTTTTTTCCTCGCGAAGAATGTAAAACCTTATGAGCATGTTATCAAATACCTTGAAAATGTCAGACCCAAACAAAAATGTAAGAAAAAATAAAATTCACATTTTACAATTGGCGCACTTTAATTCAAGTATCGGTGAAGATAATTCTTTTGATATGTTAATGATTTTTCATTCTTTGCCTAGAGACAAAAACATGGTTCATATTTAAGGGTTACACCATAATGATTGAAGGTATACACAAATACTGCATGTATGTCTTTTGTCATTTAATTTTAAACATGCTACTCCAGTAAGACTGTTTGGTTCATATCTATCATTGATCGCTCCCCCCCCCCACCCCCTTTTCTCTCAGTTGCCACACTGTAAGGATCAAGGTCTATTGCTTAATTCAAATTATGTTTTACCCAGTCGTTTCAAAAGGGAAGGATTCAGAAATCTCTTTTTCCTACATAATGAACATGATAATATACAGGATAATGTTTAGCTGTAGTCTACCTATGCTGGTGTCACCAGACTTCCTGTGATGCTTGACTGTTTGGAATTACAGCCACATTGTGGTTCACTGTCAGTCAGCTGCGACTGAGTTTGGAACAAGGCAGTTACACACACAGGCAACAGTGATTCCCCCCAACCCCCCCCCACCCAGAAACAGAAAAAATAAGTCAATGAACAACTTTAAGACACATCTGCTGAAATGTCTTTTCCCGAAAGAAAAAAAAAAAAAAGGTTTATACAGCATAAAGACCCAAAACGAACTGATAAAGAGATGGAAATGTACAGTTCAGGGCCTTGTTTTTACAAACAGTTAATACAGCATACACAAAAGGCACTCCAGCTTGCTGTCAATCTTCCGAACGTGACCAGCAAACAGGAGATAATATCAGCAAGAAGTGCATTTTTAAAACATTATAGATCTTTTTCCTTCATTGTGTTTTTGTCAAACTTTTATAAAAAAGATATTAAAACGCTATTACATTTTTGGTATTCAAAAAAAGTACCAGGGATTACTCATTACCTGTATGCCAATAGCACACCATAATCCCCAACGCTGTTTAGGTTCTTGCTTGTTATAAAGGATTCTTCCAACGACAGCAACAAGATTATCACAAATAATCAGCATGAGGTGACAAATACATCTGACGAATATCCTCAACCCTTTTTCGAACCCAATCCCACCTCGAACACACAAGAATCATCAAAGTGCCTCCGAACAGAAGTGCTCTACAACAAAACGACACACATTGGAATTTATGATGTGAAGTCAGAGATGCCACAGTGTACTGTACATATATATCTAAGTATATATTGGCACATGAGACCGTAAGGGGAATTCAACACAACCAGCAGCAGAGAGGTAAGATACGCAGGTCCCATTTACTGTAGAAATCAACCGATGACCCAAACTAGCCACCCTCTTAAATTTATTGCCCCACTGATAAATATCCTCTTGCGTTATTTTAATGTACACTTTGTAAGCTTCCTACACATCACTGAATGTGTAAAACCGCTTACAAATGATAAATCTTCAAAAAGATCAACTTTCAATAAACATAAATTTAGTTCATCTTGTCGTGCCCTGAGATTGTACTGAAATGAGATTTATCAAATTCAGCAGAATTAACACACAGACCTCCAAAAAAATGAATTGGCTTAGTGTCACACAACACTATAAGTTTACCATGATGGCAATGGCCTCGAGTATGTGAAATATTACGGGAGGACTGTGAGATATTTCATTCAAAGCCACAAATTGGCACAGGGCAGACATTAAGTGCCCATCTTCTCTAACTTTGCATAGTGACAGCATGCTGTGTGCTGTAGTTAAAGAGCCAAGTGGCAGAAACAGGACTTTTCAAGTACGGGTGGCTTGTCTCGATAACAGGGTTGGCTTCACCGAGGCCACACAAGAGAAAGAGGATGTTAGCAGCTGAGTTAGAGGTGGGACACCCAGGGTGAGGTCACATGCATACACATCAACAGAAAGAGGCCCTAATCTAAATGACCAAAGAACATGGTTAACAACAAAAACAAAACAAATATGGCCCACACCATCGATCTTCGTTTGCATTTGTTACACAGGACAGGTATACAGAGGCACCTCTTTTAAAGTGTATCTGCATATGAGCACTGCAGGCCGTTAAAGACCACTGCATGAAGACCAACAGAATGTTTCACAACACTGGCAATTCCATTCCTTCTCAAACTCCAGCGAAAAAGATCATGCAAGACCATGAGTAGGTAGGGATGCATAAGAGGTGTGATGTTATCCAGAGAAGGAACGGGGACATTCGAAGATCCGTACCAAAGTTACTGCAACAAGGATGCAATTGATACGATGACGCCAACATCCATATCATGATGTCATTACTGTCCTTTCTTGCATTCCATTGTACTTGGTGCACGGAGAAAGTTGCGATGGAGAATCAAATGTCCTCCTATCAGTTTGCACATTGAGGCACTAATACATCCTCCTTTTCAAATCCAAATCTAATCGAGGTGCCTCTTCCAGACAAAGACACATGACTATTTCATTTTAGTAACAATGACATTCACTTTGATAAAAAGGGGGGACACAAAGTCTTGCAAGTTTTGTTTGATTGTAGAGTTTGTTCTTCCCTTCATTCTGATTTTTTTTCTGCGCTCAAGTTTCTGGACCAGAGATAGACAAACTTTTTTTTTTTTTTTTTTTTTTTGAATACCAGTACAAACACAAAGAAAAAAAAAAAAAAAGTCAAAAGTTGCCATAAGAAGTTTTTGTCGTTTTTTTTTTCTTTTCTTTTTTTAACTACACGCTCCGTTATCTGATTTATTGGCTTCACAGAAGGAGCGTAACTCTTGTAATAAGTGCTATGATAATACCCCTTTAAGAAGAGACATAGAAAATGTTTATGTTTGTACCAAACGCAAAGGTCTCTTATCTGTACTGCATTAAGAGAAACCCATTGTATTTGGTATTGTGCCTGACTCCCGTGCCATGTGTCTCCGCTCTGGATTCCGTTTCTGTTAGGTGAAGAAGTGGCTGGGAGACTGTGTGACCCCACACATGCCGAGTTGCATGGAGTGATGTCAAACACAATTAACAGTTCCTCCTTTCCACGCAAATACCAAACAGCCAGCAAGCACGGCAGACAAAGGCAAGGTGGGAAAACGAGTTCAAAGGTTAAATTCTTCAAAAATCTTTGAGGAAAAAAAAAAAAAAAAGTTTTAAGTTTCAGTAAGCTTCAGTGTGGACGGAAGAAAGGGTCTCTGGCTTGTATTGCACAATGCATCAGAATGAGTTTGTTGTCTCGGTTGTATCTCAGTAAAAATGGCCAACCAGATACATCACAAAGTAAGTGAATAACTTCTGATTGATTCAGCACTGAAGTCCTTTAGGTATACTTAAAAAGCCTCCACTGAGAGTGTTTTTAACAGTGGTTATGTACTCTCACACAGATGCTTGGTCAAGTTCCAGCAGACACACTGACATTCATTCATCTACATCAAAGCTTAACATTCAGCTTATTTTTTTTTTTAAACCATATACTTATTTTTGTAAAAACAAACTGGTGTGAGTAAATAGAAATCATAGAGCAGTGCAGCTCCCTTTTGTAAAACTAAAAGAATTAAAGAAAAAAAAGATCATTGGTGATTAGTCATGCTGACAGGCCACTGCTAGGAGTGTTCTTCTCATTTGCTCTGGCCCATTTGCTGGCTCAGAAACAGAACTGTGCAAGATACAAAGTCTTTTTTTTTTGTTGGTTTTATAAAATAAAAGTTTTAAGGAGGACCTGGAGAGAGAGCACTTACGGCTAATATAAGTTCTGAAGAAACTATGCAAAGTTTAAAACCAAAAACGTACCAAGATCATTCCAATCATCAGAACAGTGTCGTTATACGGAAAGGTGTCATGAGGTCTCACTGTGTCTGGGTCGCTTTCAGATGGCTGCCTCGTTGATGGCTTCTCCTGAACAACTCTTCTGACCAAAAAAAAACCTTTGGAAATAAAAAAAAGCATTAAAAGGCTTCTGCTTCTACTGATTCTTGCTTTTCAAGGTCTTTGAACACTACGAACAAGATCCACGAACACAACATAGAGTCTGAAGTAAAAACCAGAGGACAAATTAACAGCAGTGGGAGGTTTGCAGCTTTGTTTCACACTAAACCTCCATTACAGCTCCACAAAAAGTGATTATCGCCACATTGATTTGCTTGGGTTTTGATCCATTAGGTCCTTTGACTTTGTTGGTTTATGATGTCCGATACATCCTACATGCTCTCTCCGCTCAGCAGGTCTCCCGGGAGCAGAGTGTTAATTGGAATGGGGCTGCCGATTACCCTGGTGTCATCTCCATTTGGGGGAGCCCACAAACTTGAGTACTGCGGCACACCTCCCCACAGCAGGTCGCCCCCGTTTCCGCTGCTGCTGTTCCCGGTACTGCAGACTGTCTTGGTACCTCCTCCACCCCCGCTCCAGAGGCCTGTGGGGTGGCTGGCAGAAGGGTTGCCCAGCCGGGGTTGATTGGAGCCTGGTGCTGGACTGGCCTGCCAGCTGGTGGTGGGGGTGAGGGACTGGCCCTGTGCAAAGAAGCGGTTCACATCGTCCTCACCGGCAAATTCGGCCAGGATAGTAGTGTTACCCAGCACACACCTTGAGAGGCAGACAAAGGATTCAAGTGTTAAAAAGCTTTCTTTATGGAAAACATAAAAATGACATGATTCACATTTATCTATATGACTTGAAGAAACCATATACAGCTAACACTATAAATCATAAATAAAGCTATTCTTGAGCATCCTCTTAGGCCCTGTCCCGAATGGCACATTTCATGGACATACAGCTTCAGGCTTCTACCCGACAGTGAAAGAGGCTTCATGTCACAAACGTGTGGGTGGGTGTTTAGGGTGCCATTTGGGACCAGGCCTGAAGTTTGATGTAAAAGAGCTTGTAGTCTTACATGTGCAGGGATTTTTGGGCTTTTGCAGCCTCTTCCTTGGAACTGTAACGTACAACAGCATTGCCCTGGGTCAGGTTCAGATGGAAGGTAATGAGAGGGCCGTGCTGCATGCACAGAGTCTGCAGGGTGGAGCCGTCAATCTGATGCACACACATAGATAAATTATTAAATTAACTGTTATTCATATTCAAGTGCTAAGGTGCAGTTCAGAGAGAATGCATTCTTGCATTAATACAAGGCATAAATATTAAAATATGGTTTTAAAATGCACTTTTTTTTTTTAAGAAATCTGGAAACAGATTTCAGATTTTAAACAATAGATGCATCAAAGGCTTGCCAACAGTGTAAATGGTTAAAGAAAAACTGGGCATCGTCTTGTTGCTAAAAGGTGAATGACAAATAAAAACAACATGTGTTTTAAAACTCAAAATTGGCTCAAAATATCTTTAATATTCTCTAAATGGACTGATTTTGAAGTGTGAGAGCTTGATTTTTAAGTGTGTATAACTAAGAACATCCTGTCTTAATGCTGAAAAATGATACATAGATACCACTGAAAACACATACTCTGAATATGCCTGCAATGACTTCTGTTTGGCACACTGTTTTGAAACTGATATTTATAAGATGTACTGAATGTCAAACTTTTTTTGGACTCGTGTGAGATGTTTACTGCAGCAGTAAACAATGTTTACAGAAGTTGTTTTAAAAATCTCTGATAAAATTGAAAACTAGCACAAAAAAGTATATTGCATTAACGGTACATAAAAAAAATCATTTGTTGCATAAAAAATGACATACCTGTACATTTCTGTACTCTCATGCGATATGAATCTGAATAAATCATACTAGCTTTTACAATAATATAAATAGTTTTCTATGTACCTGAGGAGTGAGGTTTCTCAGAACCAGCCAGCTGCTTCCTCTGTTGGGACTGTCAGTGCTCCAGGTTCCTCCTTCTATAACAAAAAGTAAAAAGAGACGTTTGGAAAACTATGTTGCAGCTAAGAATATGTTCTACAAATTTTTATGTTCTACCTTTGCCTATTTGCAACTGTAAACACACAACTTGAGACAGGCAGAGGGAAGTCTAACTGGTCCGCCACACTCTAGCAGAACCTTTTGAGTAATTGATTTTGCTGCTTTGTATCACAGGTTTACTGAGGATTTACCTGAGGAGTAAGAGCTGGTCCAGCCTTGGCTGAGACCAAGAGAGTTTCCTCCCCAGGTGGAGGAAGGCTTGGTGTTGGTCAAGCCTGGAGGGGGACGTGAAGGGGCACTGGGGTTACGTGTCCCTGGGGAAACCTTCCATAACTCATGAGATAAAGAGGCCTGAGTGTGGGAGATGGGTCCAGGGGACCAGGTAGACTTCATTTCCAGGAATTTACCTGAAGAAAGGGAGGAACAAATTAATTACAGCATTAGGTACAGTTACCACCCATCGTTGCCTCTTAGGAATGGTTAAACAATATGCCAACAAAAACTTGTTTCTCCAAACAGCCACAATGGGATGAAGAAAGTCCATTCCAAGGGCCATTTATTTCAAATAAATACTGTTTTTTTTACAACTTCTTTTCATCAAAGAGTGATTTTTGGATTTTTTTAAAAATTAGTTTATTGATTCTGAAAAGGATCAACAATTAAAACAGGAAAAGTATAACATAACAAGGGTGAATGTGGGTTTTAGACACACTTAGTGAGGGGTCTGGCTAGGAGTAAAGATAAATAAGGGTAAGTAGGTCTAGTGTGGGGCAGGGCCGTTTAGGATTTAGGGATGTACCTGGACTGTTAGCATCCCTCTCGTTCTGAGAGGACAGACCGAACGAGTTACAGACACTGACTGACCATTCACTTGAGGAAGACATAGTCCCATTCTGAGAGGGGGAGGAAGCTATTGTGGCCATTTGTCCCAAGTGGATAGCAAAAAGGGCATGAAGAAACAGTGAAATACATTTGCGTAATGATCCTTAAAATAGTGATTCTGTTATAATTTTAAAGCAAGACAGTCAAAGTTCACTTAGTCTTACATCTTACATTTTAAGTAACAAGCTCCATTATTTCATATGCGGTCAATCATTTCTTACCTCCAGTCCTGTCACGTAACAGGTAGCGATTCACATCCTGTATGTTAGTGTTAATGGTGGGGCCACTTGGAACACTTCCTGGGGTCATGTTGGGGTCATTCTCAGGGTCAATGTTCTGCAGACCTTTCCATGGCACCCCAGGGCAGAATTCTGAGATGAAACAAGAATATATTTGGTTGACTCAAAGTACGTAACGGAAGTTCCATCTTGAATTTTTCTGGTTAATCACTGTGCCATCTCAAACACATAATAAAAAATATATTACTGTGATCAGTGTGTGAATAATAAGCAACTGAAGCTTACCAGGAGGCCAGTTAATATTTGAGTTGCTAGACATTTTCTCACTGGGACTTTTGCCTTGTGTCCAGCTCTCTGGGGACACCAAGGTGCTGGTGGGGGATTCAGAGCTTGACATCAGATTGTATGGGCTGAAGGAATCTTCCATGGCACTCTTTCCAACAGGAACATGGGACTGAGCAGAAGAGATTGAACCTGCAACAAAAGAACAGAAGAGAAGTCTCTTTAATCTGTCTATTCACAGTAGGTTTTCCTCGGCTATATATTTTGTTGCCCAATATCTGAACAGCTATTAGGCTTCTCTAAAAAAAAAAATAAAAAAATCCATCTTCAAAGATACAATCTGAATAATAAAATTCAAAATTACAGGCTTCAGCTTTCG
>JAUMHR010000050.1:6140435-6153798 GCA_032361145.1 Enteromius fasciolatus
TAATTTCGATTAATTAATTACAAAGCCTGTAATTAATTAGATTAATTTTTTTAATCGAGTCCCAGCCCTAATTATAAAGTTTACTATAATATCTGATTTCACCTGTAAGATTTAAAATAACTGATTTTTACAGCTTTTGAAAACAGCAGATAATTTGATCTATCATGGTCATCCATCAGTTATTGGTCTTATATTAAAAAGTATAATAAGTCTTCTCAGTCTAGACTACCAGAAGTGCTTTTCCCCAATCTTTAAAAAACAATGAATTAAAACGTACTGACCGTTTTCTGCGCAGTTTCCTTTGTCTCTTCTTGCTTTTTCTTTTTCTTTTCTTCCATCAAATGGTTCTCTCTTTGTGATGTTCAGCTTCTCACAGCTAGAAGACAGACACAGAAGACCCATCCCATGAAACCTTGCAAAAGGGGTTATATGATTATTGTTGAGTACAGGATCTACAAAATATGGACAGTAAAAGAACAGAAACAATATTTCCAAATCCATCTTATATATATATTTAAATTATGAAGTTGGGGGAGGGTGCATGATTAAATCAAGCCTTTATTTAATGTATCCGGAGTCTGGTAATGACTTCTCAGACCCAACCTGAGGTCAGCTTAAGGGTACTGGTCTCTATGGTAAGTCTAGTTACGTTCAACAATGCAGTGACCCAAATCTACAAAGGCCCCAAAAGGCCTTGGTAAAACTCTGACCATGCATTGATTTGACAAATTGATTCTGCTACAGGGGTCCATCTACATTTTGTCAGTGCCAGTGGGTATCCTGAATTCACTTATCCTACTCTTGAACTGTTTAGAATGCACAATATATTACACCCTAAATCTAAACACATTTTCTACCCAACAACACACAATGAGATTTCATTCCATTGACAATGCAAACTTAAAAGTCACAAGGTATTAATTCATAAAAAGCTCTGTCATAGTAAAGGAAAAGTAAGTGACAACGGTGCATTGTACTTAGAAACAATTCACTGGCAAAGAGCCATGGTGGCTGGACCAACGCTTAGAGTTGCCAATCAGCTGTCCTGATTTACCCTCTGGCTCAAACCCCTCCCATTGGCTAGTAAACAAATCCCCACTTTTACTGTCCAATCAGAACACGGGCGTTTGAGCGATTGCCATTCACATTACCTCTTGGCAGAGGTCCAGAGAGAGAAGATAGGAAGCAGCAGTGGATCATGTTGAAATTACCCGGTGCATTTTGTAGAGGGAGACACTGAATGGCTTTGTAAATATCCCACACCCTTTGTGTGCTGGAATTTTCCAAAGCCTATAAGTTCGCCTGCTCATAAAATATAACCATCTGCTTCAGACAATTGAGCAGATAGAGTCCCGTTAGGACTTCTAAACATACTGTGTTCTTTGATTCGGATCAGCTTGTTTTTAATGGCACATTCAATAATCTACTTCTTGGCACAGATTATAATTTATTTAATGAAAAAATACATCTTAAATCAATATACTAAATAATTTACCTACATAATTTTCTTTTTAATATATATTAATATAAATATTTTTTATGGTTTACGTTATCATTATAAACCAACATTACATAATTAAACAATCTAGGGCATTAATTCTAAGGTAAATTTACCTAGTTTTTACCTAGTTAGTTTTTCACTAATTGAACACATCAGGACAAACTATATTTAATTAATTTACAATTTAAGGCAAGATTCAATATGTAAACCCTTTAAAAATATCTGGATTTCTACTTTTATAACTCATAAAATGTGGTCTGATCTTAATTTAACTCACAATTATAGACAATTGTCTTTAGTATTAACACAGAAACTATTGCACTTTTTACATTTTTATTGCACTTCAAGGTGAAGAAAGTCAAAAACCCTTCATTTCAGTAACTTGCAGATCTTCCTTTAGCTGCGAAACCTCAACCTAATATTTTCTGTAGTTGCTTACATGACTTTTGACCAATTATGGACCATCCCACCACACAAATTTGTTTTGGTTTATCAATATTTTTGAGCAGTCATGCTAGACCAGCACTCCCTAGATAATACCACAGCATCTGCATTGGGTTAAGGTCAGGGAAACACACATTTTCCTTCTTTCCCCAGCCATTCTTTAGTTTATTTATTTATGTGCTTTGGGCCATTGTCTTGTCTTACTTCCTTTTTCCAGCTGGCCTTGTCAACAACGACTCAATGTCTTCAAAAAATGTTGAAAAGTAAAGAAAACTGTTTTTGTGTTGTTATTATTAAGTCAGATTGTGCTTGTCTTTTATTGCAAATTAGATAAAGAATAGACCACATTTTGAGTGATCACTGCATAAATCCAGATATTTTCAAAGGGATCACAAATGTATTCTTGCTACTGTACTAATAATAACGTTTATTTTATATATTTGGTAACACTTACTTTAAAGACAAATACTCACTAATGACTACTGAATACTATTAGCATATTGCATTGTAAGGCACATATTAAAGCCTTATTCTGCATGACATTATGTTAGATACCTTAACAACCACACCTAAACCCAACAACCACATTATTAACTATTAATAAGCAGTAAAATAGCAGTTTTTTGAGGCAAAAGTAGTTAATAGTGAATATAATTCCATGATCTAAAGTGTTACACATATATATATATATATATATATATATAAACACTTTACATATATATTTATCACATATTTATTTATTTATTTTTTTTTTCCTCTTTTTAAAAAAAATCAGTTTTTAATATGAAATAAATAAATACATATCTACCAAACAGAGACTTCTGAGTCATAGACTGTTAAATAGGAGTATTAAATTGAAACAAATGGATTGAAGAGATTCTTAAAATTTAACTAAACATTTCAGCTGACTCTGAAACAACTTAAAACAACTTTTCATTAGCTCTTTCAAAATACCCACCAAAGTAAAAACTAACTCTTAAACTTTACTCTAGAAATAAGCATCAATGTTATTTCTTTACAAGTACCAACGTTACACAAGAATACACAAACATTCACCAATAGAAACTGGCTCAATTTTCAGAATAAATAAATCACTTTTTCTGGGCAAGAGACCTGAAGGGCACACTGAGCTATATGATAAAAACAGTGAGATTTTTTTAAATGCTCAGAAAGAATGAATGAGAATGAAAAAAACTGAGAATGAAAAAAACTGTAAAATGTATATACCTTAAAAGGCAAAATAACAACTAAATAAGCAAAGTGTGATATTCATTCTGACAAATGAAAAGTCCCAAGTTGCATGATCAAGCTTAGGTCTAGCAATGCTTAAGATGACGAGGTGCGAGGGATGTGGTTACAGACCGGCAGTGCAGGACAGGGGAAATATACAGCAAAACACACAGAATGGTGGTGTGTTTCGAAGTGGGCTGTCTTGGCTAATATCCAGACCTGTGGAGGCTGTGAGCAGAGGCTTGTGTGCTCACAAGGACTTCTGGCAGGCCACAGCAAAGGGGAGGGGAAAACAGTTAACCTTCAGCCTTCCTGCCGTCGAGTATTAGCAACCTACAGCTCCCCTTGGTAGTTCACTGCACTGACTGGGTCATCAAGATCATTCTCAAACTACAACTAAAGAGCAGCTTAGTACTTCCTATGGGCTAAATTACTGAGTGCTAAGGATATGCGGGATTGGGGGAATTAAAATGGCTAAATTTAGAATGCTGGGTCGTCACGTACAACCTAACTACAACTGAACTGATTTGGATCTTGACTCCAACTCACTGACTTCTGTGACCTGTTGCATAAACTGATTAGACTAATATTACAAATAAGTTAATTGTAGAAAAACATAGATTAGAACTTTAATTAGTTTAATTGAGAGCTCAGCTGTGACATTTACACAGGAAAAACTAGGATAAATAAACAGATAAAACAGTTAACTTGCAACTTGCAATTAAAACCAATCGCTGAATACCACACATTTCAAGTAAGAAAGAGCCCCAAGTTGTGTTCCGGCCTTACCATGTGATGTTTAGGAAGTCGGGCATACCAGCAGAATTGAGGCTAAACAAGCAAGGATTGTCCTACAGAAGAACAATAGCTTTGTATAAGCTGTCAAAACATCAATGTCGGCTCTATTCTGATTAAATTTATCAAAGTGAAATCGGATAAGACACTATACAAAAACATGCAACTCCAGGAGATGGAGTCAATATCAATCTCGAATGGTTCTCCCTTTCATCCCAAAGGTTATACTGACAGCTACCACAGAGGCCACACACAGAAGAACAGACAACCGCTTCTGACAGCTTGTCAGGGGTACAAAGCACAATAAAGGCAAACAAGTATTTATAAATAGAGAAAGGAAAACCATACTTTCATTTTTAATAGTACACCTGAGAGCTCAAGCAGTACTGAATCAATACACAAGACAATGCAACTACTGTATCCAGAAATCAGCTTAGACTAAACCATTGAAATCTGAAATGATGATAATCAACAATCAGTTGAAACATTATGAATATGATTTGTACTCCATTTTGAACAAGCTTCAACTTTCTTTGAGTGTTAAAGCCTCTCAATCATTTATGACGGTGCTCTCTATGTGGTTCCTCACAACAACATTTTCCCATCATTTACATGAAATATATTACATTAACATTCAAACATTACGGCTCAATGTTAGTGATGGCTGACTGGTAATTAACAAAACTAGCCCTTGTCCTAATAGGCCAACTTTTAATGTCATTGACATTCATTTTTCAAACACATGCATTCTATCCATTGTTTTTAAAAAACATACAAAATACTGACTATGTCAACTTATTTTACAAACCCTATGTACAAACCCAACTATAGTACATATAGTTGCAAATTAATGAGAATTCGTTGATATGCAGTTGCAGGTTACTTATAGTTATTATCATGTTTAAAGTGGACTATCAAAATAAAGATATTACTAAAATAAAATGTTGGAACTTTCGCACTACTAAAATTGGTTCTACTGGCACAACTAAGCAGAAAAAAAATGACAGCTGAGCCATGTACATAATTATCATTTAACTAAACTTAAATAATCTAAAATAAATAATATGTTCTTCTGAAAGTTTTAATTTTGGGGTTGCTTGGTGAATTTACCTAGATCACAAACACTTTTTTAAATATTTAAAATTACTACAAATATTTTCAAATTATATTTTGAAAAAAAATAAAATAAATGAATGAAGCAAACTTTTAGACACCCTAAAGTCTTTGTTTAAGATTTATGTTTTCTGACTAATTAATAGAGATCTTGAATCTCCAAAGCAGAACAAGGAATAAAACAAAATTTGTTAATCTGAAATGCAATAATCTACAAACTCAAAATCTCAAATACATGAAGTTTTACTCTGCATAAAGTTAATAGCAAAATAAGACAGAATGGGGGAAGGACCCTGCAACACAGCAGGGACATTTTCTGGGACACCAGCCAACACTCACAAATCCTTTCTTCTCCAGTTCTTTCCCTAACCCGTACCCCATCCTGTCCTGCTGCGTGGCTCACCATTCTCCTCTCACATGGTCAAGAGGATTTCAGCCTCTTACATCAGAGGGTTCAATGATAAACTGAACTGGACTGTAGTGCGATGATGAGGTAATGAGTGAAATATGGGTGGAAAGATCTCATAACCCCCTTTAACACTCTCCCCCTACACCCCCTTTAAATCTGACACTAGTGAGGAGTTTTTCTTTTTAAACAATCTGCTTAAAAAAAATTTGCCTTAAAAACAATTCAGGTAACTGTTAGATGCTATATATCTAACAACGCAGACAGGGGTTTTGATGCCAGGTCAGCACTGTCTAACCTCATGGGATAGTTTATTTTAAGCAATAAAAAAATATGTGGTTTGATACTACACAATCGCCTCAAGAAAAATACCTCCTTTAAAAAACAATTAATTCATTACAAATTCTAGCAACACGGAAATAATGAAAATCAGGCAAACAATTTTACTGTTACAAAACTGCAAAGTGAACTCCAGAAAATCTGTGCAGGCAAGAACAATGTGCTCCTTTTTTTTTTTTCAGAGCAAGACAGAGGCAGTGAGCAGCCACAGAAGCCTATATTAAATTATGTCCAGCTATAAAGTGGGGCTAGACACCAAATAGAAAGCCACAAAGTACACAGAGAATCCCATGAAAGACAAGAAATTCCCAGTCTCTTTCTACTTTTACAAGCTCTGCGGTTCAGGGGTTTGTGTGTACCCATACAGAGCGAGATCACTCATTCGTATTGCTTGCCCTTTTTGCCTTTTTGATACAAGCTGAACACTGGCGTCTCACGCGTCCAAGCTTTGACCCCAATCCCCTGCAGTGTCATGAGGGACGGTGGTTTCCTAAACCCAGGAGGGGGGAGCTGAATCTGGGTCTATTGGAGTAAAGGAGCTCCTCATTTTGGTGTGATTTATAATTAAGGTTGAGCAGCACACACTCAAAGGGTAGACGGGTTATGAATTACAAGTGAATTGCCCTATTCATTTTATCACTGGCATCAGCCAAGTGTGACGTGATTTTCAATAGAGAAAAATAGATGGAAGAATAAAATTACGATTCTCAATTAATCGCACAAGGCAAAAAGGAAAGCTACAAAAGAACACAATGAAAATATGGATAAAAAAAATAAATACTAGAATAATAGGAAAGATGAATGGCAAATCCAAATTCTTATTTTTTAGAGAGCAAAGATGGTTACCAAAAAATATTAATATAAATATAATATATTTAGATAATTCTGAATGTTTTGGGTTTTTTATTTTTTCACAAGGAGAACAAAATGACCATCAGTATATATATATATATATATATATAATATTCTGCTAACGGAGCAAGAATCTAGGCTAGACCTAACTAACTTCTACTTTTGACTTCTTTTACATCTTTCTCATCTCTTTCCTTAAAAAATATGTCACTGAATTTATAGGCTGTCCTCTCTGTGTGTTTTGCTGAAAATCATAAAATCAACAGAAATATAACATGATGAATAGATCCATTTTATTTGACAGAACATGGCAACAGTGAGGAGCCTGTTAATTGGAAGATTTTAAGTGTAAGTTTTAATAGGGACCAGATTTATGTTATATAGTTGTATCCACCAGATTATAGCTGAATCTTCTATTATTTTCAAAAACAAGAAGAGCAACAGCTAATGCCAAGCCCTTCATTTTGTACCATCTCAAACATTTAAAACGGCATAAAGGGTTTTTTTTACATTGACAACCCGTAATATCACTCCCCTTACGATCAATTTAACATTAAATTAAAATAACCAAATTTCAGATTAATTGCATAGTCTATTACTATGGAACTGTGGGAGTCTGGTATGCCAATTAACTAATCTGAGCACAGTATATCTTTAAATAAACACACAGGTAAGTAAATAGAACAAAATGAAAGACTTAAGAAAAAAGGAAAACTTATTTCACTGTAAGTAAAGGCTGTAAATACAGATTACATGACTCAACAGCAGTTGGATAATTCTAAAAAAGTATTATAATTTATCTGATCCAGTCACCAAAGTAAATAGCAGTAAACACATTACAGGCTCAGTCAACCTGCAGTAACTTGGTTAAGCATGTTTATGGTCAAGCTCGTCGCTGAGTAAAAAGCTAACGCACAAGCTGTCAAGTAACGCAACAGCCCAGATTTTAACCACTACGCCACAGCACACAAATGTCTGCAACGGATTAGACTTAATTTTACCTCGCAACCTGTTTTAGAGATAATAAAATATTTATTCCACCTAGTGAGCTGCCTATCTAGACAACATTGATTGCTGGCGAGTCAGCAACTGAGGTTTTGACAATGAGCCAATATCTCAACTTACCTTTTTGTTCACAAGTCGAGCTTTGGCAGCTTTCTGTAAAAAAGTGTTGCATGTTGTACAGCGGTACAAAAGGCCTTTTTCCAAAAAAGGTACCCGTAAAAACAGACAGACCCAAGTAACACCGTACTGAATGAGCAGCTGAACTTCTGAAAGAGTCCCAAAAAGGCAGCAAAACGAAAATAAACGCAAAATTCAGTATGCAAAGGGAAAAGGACGGTTGTGAAATTTCTATGTAGACTCAGAGCTTTGGGCTCTGATGGAGATTATAGATGCATGCATGCTGAAAAAACAGGGGATGCCATTTCTATGACATATACGCTACGAAATACCCTCGAAATGACAAGACAAAATACATTAAAACAGCGAGGCAGTTTGTCAAGTACAGTGGCATAAATTGGTCATCAGAAATAGCATCTCATCTACGGTGCAAAATGAAGAAGAGGGCAGTTTGAAGCTGCTGCTGTCTGGTAGACTGACATGAGATTCTACGATGCGAGCTGCTTCACTTAAAGTGCAAAAATAAAGATAGCGAGAAATGTGGCGAGCAGTCGGGCTGCAGTAGTTTGGAGAAATCCAAAGATGTTTTTCAAACGACAGTGGAAATATCCAGGGATAAGTGCGGAGTGTCCGGAGAAAGCGCTGAGAGTGTCGGGTCAGGATCAAGCCTCTGCAGCCATTTTGTTCGGTATCAACACAGCAGACGTGCAGCTCAACTACAGTGGGAGGGGCTTATCCGCTGAAATCATTTCCATATGACGTATAACCAACCAATAAGCAAGCAGACTGGTTTTACATCGGAGCACCGCCCATAAAAGGTTTCAAAGCGTCCAGTTGGAATTACCAGGGGCTGGAATGGGCGTTCAACGGAGACCTTGCACGCTCTCTACACAAACAAACAAATAAAACACTAAATTTCAAGAATGCTCCAATTCAAGAATGCTCCCATATAATATGGACTCTGCCACTGTTTGACCTATAGTGTGATTCCTAGTGTGACATTCTGAAATACAAAAGGAAAAAAAGAGAACAAATTCATGCAGCAGGGTCCAGGCTTTATGCTGTTGTAATTTCCCATGGGACAAAAAGGCGAAAGAAAGAGCTGGTGAAAGAAAACAACCCAGAGGGAAAGACAGTTCATTATGTTTAGTTATTTTCTAAAATAAACCAATACAACATTCTGAAATACAAAATTTAAGGGTCAGTTCAGCCAAAAAAAGAAAGTTAAGTAAGTCATTAATTACTAACCAAAAACATTGGTTCAATCGTAATTTTACAAATCTACTAGCTACTTTTTGTGCACAAAGAAAACAATGATAACATATGGGTGAATTAACCTAAAGTGGAAAGATATTTCACGTCAAGTCTGAAATGCAAAAAATGTCCCACTTTTATTCAACAATTCTTCTCCTCGAGTACCCCAGAACATAATCAGCATGTTTACATTCAGCATGCATGCACCTAGAATGCATGGGTCTTATGGGTTTGAAATGACATATGTGTTAGTTATTAATTGCATAATTTTCTTTTTGAGTTAACTATCCCTTTATACCAACTTTAATTGAAACCTGCTCACAAATGACATCACAGGGGAGGAGGAAGTATGACACAGCACACAACATGGCTACATTAAACTTCTCACAGTTTATAAAGCAACAAGCCAAAGCCTCTTTAAATGACACACACACACAATCTTGTTGCCATTGTTGTGGCTCAGCCTCCCTCATCAAACTAATTATGGAAAATCAGTCCAGTGCTGGTTTTATGGTGTTTTGGGACTTGACTGGTTAATCTGATTTATTGCACACTTAAGCTTAATTGATTGCCTTCATGGATTTAAATGAATAATGAGGAGCTAATAAGCATTGTCTTTGTTTCAAGAACCTGGAAGTGAACAGGGAAAAGAGGATAATACCAGTGGTCAGGGAGAGAGAGCATTCTATCACTCATGAAGTTGTCATTATTTCTGCTCTGCATGTTTGATCTGTTGCCAGCTGCATGTAAGTGTTTTTATGCTTGATGTATTTGATATCAAATGTAAGCAAATGTGTTATACTGCCCAATACGTACTTTGAATCAAAGGTACAATTTCCTTGCTCACAAGATGCTCTTTGGATCATTAGGTTTTGCACACCAGAAGCACAAGGGTACATACCAAATGCTAAGAAATGCAATTAAATTCAACAATAAGCATTTCTTTAGTGCTTTTATACTTCAAATATTATACATTATGTACAGCAAAAATATTAACATTTTGTATACAAAAAACTGCTAGAAATTGAGGCCGATTTGAACAACAAATCCCCCTTTATAAATCTCTGTCAATTTGTAACTGAGATGAGCACCTGACCTAATTCTTGTCAGACCAATAATTCTATTGGATTAATTTCCTCAGATTAAGCCTAATGCCGAAGCAGATGCAGATGCACGAATCAGCAGATTTATGAGGCATGTATTGACAGAATTTGGCTGAATATAGTTGTCAGAGCAATATTCTATAGATCACCAGTACTCTGATCACTAATTTGCCACTGGATGTTGTTTCAAACCAGAAAGTGATTATGGAAATAGAAATAGAGTTAAAATTTGATTTAAGCTACATTTAGCATCTATCAGGCAATGCAGCATCAATTTGATTACTGAACAATCCTAATCAGCCAATAGGCTCCCAGATGGCTCTGGCCAAGATCCAGCTGAGCACCCACTCTGGCTTGAGAACCAACACATCTTAACAAAACAGTGATATGGCTTCTAGATGGCTGTCTTCTGGTTCACAAGCTCCTTTGATGCAGTCTACAGGATTTCTAATCTGACATAAAAATGGCAATTTGAGAATTTTTTTGACCACTTACGATATATAGGTTAGATATAGTTAAATACTCATACTATAGGTTTGTTAAAAAAACATATTCTTAACCATGAGCAATTGTAAAAGTAATGCTTCCTTTAAGCACAACAGATTAGTTCAAATGTGGATTGTCTTAAAGACTGAGCTTAGATGTACTTATATGTAATGTAACCTTTGATGCCTCTTAGCATCCAAGACTTTGGATAGGTTTTATTTCTGTTGGACGAGGGGTACTCCTCGTCCATTATAGTCACTCAGCATTTTCTGTTTTGATCTGCTTTTTAGCAGTATGGATCTTGTCCTTTAATATGTGAGGAGCTTGGCTCACACTATGAACTCTATTTGCCAAAAGAGCACAGATAAATTTCACCTCTGTTGTGAATGTTAGAGGCATTTATCCCCTCAGGCGAGGGGTGATATTCAGGAGTACACAGCTGTAATAGGGGTTGGAAATGGGTTAATTTAGTTTTTAGGAAGCAGAGAAACAGAGGTCTTTTGCCACAGGCAGACACAGCACAGGAGAAAAAAAAGATAGGAAAAAGGAGAGTGTGGGAGAAAGAGATTGGAGGTGTTACTGTCTATGGAACAACCCCTCCTGTTTCTCTGTCTTTCTCTCTCTCTTTTTTGACAGGGTGTCGTTGTGATTAATGCAGCTTTCTTTTGTATGACCCGAAGGTCAAAGGAACAGAGGGAGTGAGGGGTGAAACTGAGGGGGGTAAAGCAGTGCATAATTCACTTCTGCAGCAAACGCCTCTCTGCTGCTCTAATCTGAAATGTAATCAAACTTGCTTTAATACAACTGGCTTGGAAGAACCAAAGATTGATGGAGGGGGTGCTGATGGGAAACAGTATGAATATAACCGACTCACAGCAAGCGCACCTGATCAGTCACACCATATAAAGGGTACATCATACTTATTTTTTGATGTAAGTGCATAAAGCCTTTTTCCAAAGCCTGTATTTACAACATATCTTTGGAAGTTTCATTACACCAAGTCAGTTGTTTTGGATCTAACTTTATCCATATTTTAAGTCTATCATCTTCAGAAAAATGTTTCATGTCCCATGCAATTCTTTGGTTTTCCAGCATCTTTTGTATATCTGAACCCTTTACAACAAGAAAAAAATGAGGGACTTACATGCAAATATTACAAACAGTTCAAACGCTTAAAAAAAAAAAACTATGAGTCTTTGAACTTCTTGAAGATCAGGTTAAACTTAACTTATTTTGTTCAAAATACCCCTAAATCTTACTGCATTGTTTTTCATTTAATAGTTGTGTACGAGCCCCTCAGTTGTGAAAAGATGGATCTTAAAATCAAACAATCATTGTTTCAAATATGCAAAAGATGCTGGGAAACCAAAAAATTTGTGGGACCTGAAGAACTTTTTGGAAGAACATCAAAAAATAAATCAGTATTAAGGCTGTTTTTACCTAAAGAGACATACCTGTAGCTGTGTCTGTAATGTTAGGGTTGGGAGAGACATAACTCGTCAAAAGTGTACTGTTTGAAAATGCACTTAATGTTTTTTAGTTCCACTAAATGACACTTATACTGAAGTAGTTGCCAACTAGTCATATGGGTAAAGACATAAGGTATATAACATGTAAGCTACATTACACAACAACAACAGAAAATTGCTATTCCGAATAAATTAGTCAAAGTTGAGAACCCATGTGCAGTTTACAGACAAACATAAATCAGATTCAAAACAATGGAATCAAGACAATGAACAAATAAAAAGACTGTGGATCACCTGCCAAGACAATCAACCAATGAAAACATAATACATAAAGAAAAGGAAGTACATGACAGTCAGAAGAAATAAGATGACATAAAATAGCAAACATGCTATGACAAATTTATAACTAAAAGATAAAAGACAAAACCTAAAACAAACGTCACCCAGTTCCCTCACATGATTTCAATACTCGTGATTTAATAAATTCACAAAAAATAATTCTGACCTACATTTTTTTTCTTGTAGAAATCTAGAAAGATAGTATACAAAAGGTTAGATGCATGCACAGACACAAAGATCCTCTGTTTTATGACTTCACTTACTAACTTTTTTCAAGTAAGACACGTTTCCGGATCAACATTTTTGTTGATTCTATAACACCAACCAAAGGATACTGATCTAAGAACCAATTCTACTTGACTAAATCTTGTTGTGCCCTTTGCAGCGTTACAGCTATGATAAGATATGAAAAAATAGCCTGTGTATTCACCAACCGCCACTTCAGAGCAGGCACTTGAATTCCAAGCATCTTTAAGTATTCAATTACTTTTCATGCGCAAGTAAACAGAACCATTATAGAACTACAGCATAGGCTTTGAGATTCATTGCATGGTGTGATTATTAGATGGGCAGGCTCTGACTGAATATCTAATGCCTTCACACAGTTTCTGAGTGATTACTTTATGCTGATATGAGTCACATCTTTCTGAGTCAGACTTAAACAGCTCAAGATTCCCAACTAAGAACCAAGTGAGTCTTTCCCTTTGAGTCTGCAGTATGAGGTGCCATCCATTACTCTTACTCCTGTGTCTGTGTTACTAATGCTTTATCTCTCTCCTTTCTTCTTCTTGGCTCCTTATTTTCAGTCTGAGCACACATACACGTACACACACACACACACACACACATTTCCTGGGTGTCATGAATCTTTCATTCTGCCGCTTGCTATAATCCCTGAGGCGTGCTCCCA
>JAUMHR010000050.1:6173210-6192224 GCA_032361145.1 Enteromius fasciolatus
TGATTCTTCGAACTGCTTGACACAAGTCGTTTATGAATCATTTAAAAATGGGGTAAAATTAAATCTATTTTTGGAGAACTAAAGTGTTTTTTGACCTTGCATACATGTAAACCTGTTTTAAGAGACCTTTAAAATGGCATAATAGGGGCACTTTAAGTTGTCTAATTTGGCATGGTCTCCCTGCTGCCCTAATAGTAGTGTAACATATGCTCATGAGTCATTCGGATTTATTTGCAAGGCTTTATTCAACAGTGGAAACAGGCAGGAATTGTAATCACCAGCAGACAGATATGTAGTAGGCAGTTGAGGTTGTAGGCACTGAAGTCGAGCTTGGTGAAGATCTTAATCGCCATCTCTTAATCGCCTCTACACACACGTTAATTCCACCTGGAGATCGTGCCAGAGTCTGCGGCGATACATTGCCTTTAGGGGAGTCCCCTGCCATCCTAATTGAGCCACCAGAGTCCTGAACGTGAGTGTATAATCTGCTGCCATACAGGTGCCTTGACGAAGGTTGAGAAGCTTGTCCTAGGCCTCTTTACCGTCAGCGGAATTGTTTCAGGAAGTGCTCATAAGAAGGGAACAATAGGGGCTGTCATCGTGGTACGCTTATCCACGCTGTAAAAAATGGCAGAGAATTAAATGGTAAAAAAATCATGAAAATGCTACAGTAAAAATCTGTTTAAATTTCCTGTTAAATTTACAGGGAGAAAACATAAATTGACATTTCCAGAATTCCCTGCATTGCATTTTAAATTCTGTTTAAATTTGATGTTTTTTTTTATTTAAAATAACTATGTTTCTTCATATTTTTTTGTATCAGCTACGTTTATTATGGTTGCATGTTATATGCAATGTTGTTAAATTAATGCTTATTGCCCATTGCCGATAAGACTTTGCGACTAGTCTCACAAAGTTTGCGCCTTATAAATTGTAAATTGTCCCCTCCACATCTTGTCCTAGATCGTACCTTGATGCTATTAGACTCTGCATAAACACTTTTCTAGTAAATACTATAGTGCTTTTGAACCATAATATAAAGTGCAGCCTAGGCTCACTGGAAATACGTGTCTCTTCATATATTTTTGCAAAACTGAAAAAACATACCTATACATACGAATTGCTGCAGTTTCCAGTTGAAATAAATCTCCCAAAACTGTTATTCCTTTTCACACAAAATTATGATTTACAGGTACATTTTTGATTAATACATTTTTTTGATTAATAAAAATGTTTACACAATTAGCTTGCAGAATTTTATGCTATGACTTTGTAACATCCTGTAATTGTAGAAAACTTACTGTACTGGGTGAAGTAGGTTCATAAATTAGTTTATATTACTATTACTATATTACTATTACTACAGCAACTAATTACCTGTAATGCAGTGGATTACACATAGAGGGTAAGTATAAACAGTGTCAGGTTAGTTTCAAGGTAAGGATATGAGTTAGTAGTAGCGATATCAATGAGTCCACTTATTGCATCAATGAGCTCGGACGTTGACTCGGATGCGGTGTGTGTCTTTATGTTGTGGTTGATTGGGATGGGAGTGGATTCAGGTGGTGGGGACAGCTGATCAGAATTCTGCTGAGAGTGAGCGTTGTGACTGCGTGTCTGTGACATTCCCACAACAAATTTCATTAAAGTTTTTTACTATAGTATAGTATAGTAAAAAACGTTCACTATATTGACTATGAGTTACTATAGCATTTTTCATGTAGGCTTGAAAGACCTCAACATGGTGGACCAACAAGTGAAAAAACAAGAAAAAGAAAAAAGAGAGTTCATACCAATCGGCTATGTGAAGCTTTAATTGGCTGTGTGGCTGTTCTGTATTTGGAGCTGGTATTTACTTGATGAATTAGAGTAGAGGTCCAGTTAATAAATCAGCTGAATGATGAATCAAGGCCTTAAGTAGGATATTAAGATTTATATCAGCAGCCTGGTACCACTGACAACTACACAATCACTTCACAGGAGACAAATCCACATTGCTGCAGACAGGCTGATTCCTTATCACACAGAGAGAGAGAGAGAGAGAGAGAGAGAGAGAGAGAGAGAGAGAGAGAGAGAGAGAGAGATGGGACAGGGTGAGGTGCCCAGGGAAGAGTGATGGAGCTCAGCTGCATTAGAGATTGAAGGAGGAAGAGGGTGAGAAAAGAGAGAGGAAATAAAAGAATAATGTACATGGGCATGAAAAATGGAGAGTACAGAATGAAGGGTAGAGATGGGGAGAGCTACAAAAGAAAGGACACATGTTTTAGAGGAGAGAGGAGTTTCTTATTAAAGGCTGGCACAAGAGAGGGGAGTGTGTATGTGCGCCCGTCACACTCTGCCTCACTCTCAGCGCTCGCTGATGGTGAGTTATTTACCCCAGTGCAGACTCTGGAGGTCACAGTAATTGCTTTTTCCTGCTCCTGTAGCTCAGAGGAGGAGAGAGGCTTTGTTCCTAAGATGCAGGTGATGTCCACCACCTGCAATGTCTTTGAAGAGGAAAATATTCTGATAGAAAGGTTATTGGTAGCAGGGCATTATTTGCTTTAGGGGAGGTGGGGGCATGTCTTGACAGGGATGTACACTAAAAAATATATGTTAAAAAGAGGTATATATTTGTCTGATTTTTAGGAAAATTCTTAAACAAGATACATTTGTTTGAGGAAAAACAGTGTAAGCCAAACTGACTTGTTTTCAAGAGTAAGTTTAGTGTATTCATTTCTTTTACAGTTCATTGTTTTAATAATGCATGCCCTACAAAAGCCAAAACACAAATATCACTAACATTGCAACAGAAAAAATGGCTGTAATTTTAAGGCAAACTCATTTGTCATTTGACAGGAATTTTCAAACTTGGGTCTGGAGAATTCATGTGGGACCAAAGATGTTTGCAGGTTGTTGAAATATTTCTCTTCAGTTTCTTATTCATTAATATAAAGAACAACGAAGCACTTAATAAAAAGCTTAAACATAACATTTTCAACATTTGTTTTGGCTTTAATGTAGTAACAATATAACGACAATTTAAAAAGAATATTTCTTTTTAATTACAATTTTCCCTCTTAGTTATACATTTTAATGGGTCTTTATAAAATATTTAAGAGATATGATTTGTGCTTACATCAATAAAGAAAGTTAAAACAAGACAGTTCTGGTAGATGACTATGTAACAGAAAGTTAACAGAAGTAACAGAAAGACTTAGCGGACATATGCAAGGAGAAAATAAGGGCAGAAGATGAGCAGAAAGACATTGAGAAGAGAGAGAAACTTAATAAGGTAAATAGAGTAAGAGAAATGAGAAGAGATTCAGAGAGAATGGGTTTCTTAACTGTTTCCCCTCTTTTAAGAATGGCATCCAAACAGGCGTGAACGAGAGTAATTGATGTTGCGGTTGTGGCTGTTGAGGATGTGAAGAGCTCTATTAGAGAACTAACAAATGGGTTTTCACCCTCGCTCATAATTAAGCCTACAGAACAATTGAACACTCAAAACCATTTAGTTGCACGAGTAATGAGCTAAATTAAAGGTCTGACGAAAAGAGCAGGATTACCTTTAGACTCACCAGCCATAACGGAACCTATTAAAAGAAAACACACACACACACACAGACAGTTGATTTTCTGGGTAAACATTCTATTGCATAACATGTTACACATTGGTGATAATGGCTAAAATTATTGTCTCAGAAAAATGTGATATTGAAAACCTGTAATTTGATTCTCTCATCTTAAATCCACCTCAGTAGGTAGTATTTGTAAGATTTTTCATTGATGGACCTTCACTTAAAATATTTTCAGTGGTGATTCCTTTACACAAGTATGGAAATTCAATCTAAGTCTCATTAAACATATGTTTTATTGTATAGTTCACACAAAAAATTAAAATTCTGTCATAATTTACTTGCCCTCACGTCATTCCCAACCTGTTGACCAAAAAGAAAATACAGATAGATTTAAGAAAACCTGACAAACTTCTGCCGATCTATTAAAAGTCTCTTTAACCTTTTAAGTTCATAAAGACATTATAAAATGAACCCTTATGATTAACAAACTTGTATTCACAGCGACGGAACCTGAACCAATTGTAGCTAGCTTCATTAAAGCAGTAGGAAAATGTCTTTACTTTAATTACTTCTGCTCCATTTTCAAAGAAAACCTGTCATGAAAAGTCGAACGGTTGTTGCTGCTCGGTATACGCCATGTTTGAAAGCTGGTATGGTTTACGGTTGCAGAACTGCTTTGTCGTGCCGGTGGGGTGGGGGGGAGCTCAGTTCTCATTGGTTCCCACTTTTTTGGGAACAGAAATGCTCTAAAACCGCAGCTTTGCCAGACTAACTTTGCTTGCGAAATGAATGTAGCGTCACAGGAAGTACTGTATGGGCGGGCACAGGCTAATCTACGTTAACATAAAACACACATGACTATATAATGCAGTGTTCCCAGTTATGTACATTATTCAAGCACACAAACACATATAGGTGCTCAGATCCTGATGCTTTTAATAGCCGCAGATATGTGGAGCAGTAATGCTGTCATGATACAGTATATGGTCTGGGAAATCAGGAAGAGGGATGAGATAAATAAGAAAGAAAGCCCTTGAGTAGGCCATTACACATGTTTACAACACAGGGGCTGATTGAAGACATCTGTCCATCCAGCTGTTCAACACATGCTATAATCATGTTCATGAAAACATGTACGTATTCATACATTCATACAGTGCAACACACAGCTGGAACACACAACATCACATGTGGTGCCAACACAGGAAATGAGAGATGGTTTCTGATATTGTTTAGGTTTTAAGGTTATGTCAAAGCCCTGAAAAGGTAACCAGGTCCACGATTCTTTAGAAGTTATTCCATCTCTTATAAAGATCTTATATTTATCAATTGAAATCCTCTAGGACACTCAGACAAAAGACTTCAGTGATTAAATGCCTTTGTGGCCAATGTCATGCTATCGTTGAGCATCTGTCTGCAAAGTTGTGGTGTTCCACACCACTGGCACTAGACAGACAACTGTCATTAGCTTTTTTTAGCCGACTGAGCATGTTGTTCGTATTCGCAGTCTTACTTATGGTTTTCTTTTTTACATGTAAAATGCTACTGCCATCTCTTGTAGGCGCAGAATGTATTTTCTAGGTGTCCATTGGCTGTAGTCTTTGCGGTTTGTCCAAGTGCATTTTGGCAAGGTTATAGTAAGTCAACACTAGAGTCAGCTTTCATTGCCATTAGTTCTTTGATGTTGGTTTGTTGTGTAACGGCTTAACAAGAAGCAATTGAGCACGTGCATTTATTAGCCAGATTGCTAGTACAATATTCCACATGAACTGTTATATTGTGAAAACTGGACTACTCTGGAAAAAATTATATTAAATATATAAAAACAATTGTATACAATAGCTGTACAGAAATGTCTATTATGATTACACAATTAATCACAGCAATAACAAGAACACCACAGTTATCTAAATCTGTCTGTTTCAAGCCTCATTTGTCTAGATTTGTTCTGATGAATTGTTTTCGCTTTATGGGTGATGGTTAATTGAGTTTGTTCATTTAAACTGTTTCTTTTGAAAATTATATATTTCCTCTCATAAATCAGTACCACAGCCTTACACACCCATCGATCTCCATCTTCAGCCCTTTTTCTTTTTTCAGCATACATGTTTTGCTTTTCTTTCATCCAATTAGTTTTCCTCAGTTCACTGCCAGCACTAGACTGCCCATGTAAGGTCTTCACACACACTCCCCCCGCACACCTCCCCTCACTGTCTCTTTAATGGTGAAAGAGTTAATTAGGCTCGTCTCTCACACTCTCTTTGAGCGTGTGCCCATGGGTAGAGACGCCCCTCTTCTTCACTGATCACAGCTTTATTTTTAGAAACACAACACAAAAGAGTCTGCTGAAGGTCACATTGGCTCTTCAGCATGCGTGTGTGTGAGAGAGACGCCATTAAAAACTTGGCTGACTGACTTGTCTGTGGAGAATAATGGATCAGCTCTGCTAGAATAAAACGGTGTGAAAACAACACTTAATTTTAAGGTTTTTCCAGATATGAGAAATTTTGTGATGGAAAAAAATGTTAAACAACATGCTTTAAAAATGTGTTATTATTTGAGCAATTTTACCTAACACAAGAAAGAAAAAAAATCTATATTTTTTTAGCAGATAAATGCAATATAAATGAATGAATGAATGAATGAATACATGAATGAATAAATTAGTTAATTAATTAATAAAATAACTTTAAACTTAAAAAAAAACTGTTAAAGCCCAAAGTCACAGCACCACTACAAAATCAACTTGACATGCTTCTCTTTTTTTATTCACAAATAAACCACTTCACGCGAAGTCACAATTAATGGGTAATTACGGGAAATAATGGTTACCATACACTTTTAATGCCTGTTTTAACCTATGACCCATAACCCGCCACCAGAGCACCTCTTAATTAACAACATACTTTATCATAACAAAATACTCCTTATTCTATTTATGCAAGGGCAGAAAATACATTGTGTTAATTAACTAATATAAAAGTGTGAGCAAACAGAGTTACACTGCATACAACACTCTCTCATTCCATCCATTTTATCTGTCTATACCTCTGTATCTGTCTGATATCATTCCAACTCAATGGACAGAAGCAGATAATTATGGAAAGATGATATTTTATGGTTCTGTGTATTAAAAGCTCTGAAAAAGTAACAAATCAACCCTAATCTGAAGCAGCTTTTCTTTTTAAAAGAGCTGTCAACTGTTTTACACCATCAATAGATTCAGGAATGAGATAAGCAAACACTAACAAATACAATCAATGAGATCCAAATGCAGCAGGCTAATAAAGAAAACAAACTGTTAAATAAAAACAACAGATAATCCAATAACAGATTTACTGGAAGCTAATTTGTACCCACTTTATATATTAAGTATATTTTACTATTATTTACTAACATTTTACTTACATCTTCAGTTGATTTATATTAAAAGTAATAATAATAAAGATGCTTTTTAAGATTAATGGTTTACACTACACATAGTGTCACCTATTAAATACAACTTAATTTTTTTAAAGAAAGTAATAAACAAAATAAAAGTTATTAATAATAAAAAGTTATTATTAGAACCAATCAAATTAGTATCTATGGCATGACAATGAGTGGGAAAGTCAAAACTAGGCAGACAAGGACTTACTGTAAGAATACAAACAAAAGTTCAAGAAACTTAACTGAACATGAACGGTCATAAGAGAACCATTTTGGCTTCCCCCGAAAAACTTTCAGTTCACAGTTCTTAAAAGAGACATAATTTTACATAAAACATAAAAAAGGTTTAATAATCTAAAGAACCACTGACTTATAAAAAACCTTTTGTCACTGTTTGTCATTTTGCTCTAAAACCACAGCTTAGAGCCTACTAGATGTATGGTTTTAGTTCACATGGAAATCTTATAAAATATTGCTGTTAGTCGATAACTAACTATATTATCAGTGATTGAGCATTAACAGTATGCAATTGAGCAGTCTGAATGTACTGTATTAACCCAATGCATTTTTTTTATTTCTGCAAACCACTTACTGTATGTGCATTCCTGTCTGTAATTACACTGTTACACAGTCAGTTTTCATCACTGCTCGTTCTTTATAAGCTTGGGGTGTCAGAGCCTTAAATGGTTCAAAGAAATTTTAAAATCTGAATTAGTAATGAGTAATAACCAATTTTACCTTGCGTTATGAAAACAAACAAATGCATAACCAAAGAGAGGCATTGTTTACACCCCATCAACAGTGTTGTGCTGAATACATGCTAATCATTTATTATTATTACTCCCCTTAGAGACTGATTTTCCACTCCGGCATTTTTAGTAAATTCCCTTTTGGTTGTGAAATGAAATACAAGTGAATAAATAAAAGTGATGTACAGTTCAGTGAAAAGAGTAAGAAATGTAGGTACATCCAGAGACATTTGCACGTCGTACATCTCACCAAAACAGACTACAGGCTTTCCCAAGAGAGCCATTAAAATCTCCTCATCACTAGAGAGCTGTTTGTAAATCTTGCTTCCTTCTAACCTTGAAACACAAGCACACACGCATACATCCAATCGAAGAAAACCTTGAAATAAAACAAGGAAGAGATTAAACAAGAGTCTGACTGCTCTGGCCTTGAAGGTATTGCTATTTTTCAGCGCTATCTAATATCTGCAGCAGTTTGCTGAAGTAAGAGCCCTCCCCTAGTCTGGAGCTGTGTTTCAGGGGCACATAACTAACTCTGGCTCATCCTGCCATTAATATCATCTTATAGGCACTCCCACATATCGAAATGCCATGATGGTTGCTGTGAAAAGCCACCAGGTGACAGAGCGAGTCAGAGGAGCGGAACTGATTGCAATGTGGCGGCTGTTCCTCTCGGCACCATTACCCCACCACCCCTCTTCAAACCCCCAGGTCCAGCTCTTATAAGCCGTGTCTTGGTTCCCTGCTATTGCTGCTGATATTGCCTTGCCATTACATCAGTCACGGCAGCTGCCCCTTAAGGATCCACAGCATAACACGTGGGAGGGAAAGCTATTTCACTCCTATCGTCAAAACCTGCTTCCTCTCTGTTTATAACTTCCCACCTGAGCTTAGACGTGGAAACAAAACACAGTCAAACCCACAAGAGCTTAGTTTACCAATTCACCCCTTTACTGTGACCTTAAAGAGGAGTGCAATTATTATCTCTGTTCCTTGAACATTTGTTTCTGTTTATCACAAAAATAAAGCCTAAAACTGTTTATACAGTGTATTGACTCTGGGTAAGCTGGGTAAATTATGTGTTTATTGGGTCAAAGGTCAAAAATCTGTGTTAATAAAGAAATCAAATGACTCATGTGCTCATGACATTTGAATCTTGCACATGTGGTAAACATTCTGCATATTCTGTCACTTTTTTCTTTTATAGCACAAAGCCTCCCTCCAAAGAGGAAAACAAGCTTCCCTTTCTCATTGCTTTCTGCTCTCCCTCCTCACTCACTATTCCTGCTAAGGGCACATGCCTAAGAGATTGATGTAGTTGGCAAGAGTGTTGCCATGGTGCTACCTGACAATGAGGAATGAATCACAAAGTGAACACAGGGTGTAAGAGAGTGAGTGAGTGAGAGAAAGAGAGCATGTATAACGCAAGTGACAGACATTGAGAGAGGGAGAATGGGGGGATCTCTGCTTCATAGAGTGTCGACGTAGCCGCATACTCCATTCTGCAGAATTAAATCACTGTGCTTTCCCATAGACACCTCACTGAATTATTTATGGTCTCTCTACGTCCGCTCCGCCTCTAATAAAGTTACAGCTGCCACTAATCTACAATTTGATGAGGTGAGCTTTAAGCAAGGGGTTCTGGGCAAACATTAAGCGCATATTGTCTGTACAGATTTGATTGCTTTTTTATTGTTATTGTTATTAATGCGCTAAGCACAGTTCCTGCAAGTGTCAAATCACTACATGAGGGAGAGTGACCCTCAACAATGGAGATATTAACCTGCAAATGAAGTATACACATTTAAAAATATACCCAGATGCCATTTGCCACTAACCTACAAAGTAAACAGCGACTTGTGTCTTGAATAAATATTCCACTTAATTTTCAGTTGCAGAGCAGCTGGAAGCATTATTTGGCATTTTTATTAAGGTTCAAACAGACTCATTCTTTCCAAATGATTTCTTTCCCCCGACGCACAACACCAAAACATCAAGCTAACAGTTGTCACAAAAATAAAACTACAGGCATTTTTTGGTCATGAGGATTGTTATTAGTAAAACAGTTTTTCTTGTTATGTGAAGCTTAAATTTAATCTAACATGTAATCATTTGTTGTCTTCATTTATTTATTTATTTGTGCTGATAATTTTTTTCCCCAAACCCATATTTTCAAATAGTACAATACCCAAAAATAATTAAACAAACCTAACATTCGATTTTAATTTAAAATAGCATAGAATGTTTATTTTGTTTATTGAGAAGTTTATTTGAAATATTTTGACTGCAGTCAATAGGATACATAAAGTTACATAAAATGATCATTATCCAGACAGAGAAGTCAACTAATTTTAAATGTTTAAAATGTTATCAAAAGAAAAAATAGAATTAAGAGAGTGAAGAGACACCATTCTATCTCGTAATTATAATGACTACTTTAAACAGAATTAATTTAAATACACCTCTCTTCACATAGAGTGCCACTAGACAGAGGCACAATTAGTTCTGGAGTGCCATGTATTGAGCTTGTTAATTGTCCCAGCGGACTGGTATTACAGCACAGACCAGCATGCTATTCTTGCGAAGGCCATTTCCCTTATTATGTCTTCTGTCTGGACAGAGATAAATTGAACTGGTCCAATTGTCTCTGTTAAGAAATGGTATGCAGCTTCAGTTTAATTAATCAAAACACGAAATCGAAAGCAAAGACGCTCCTGGGATCCAAAATTTGATGTCACACTCACTTGCAGCCGTGCCTTTGCAAAGGGAGGAAAGTAGTTAGCCATTTGTGTGTGTTGGTTCTAGGAGGTCTTAATCACGGGTGCAAGATGCTGTTAGCTTGCAATAGCCCCAAGAGCAGCTTTGGAAACATTCTCTTTGGTAAAAAAGGATAGGCCTTTTCATACAGCTAAATGGTTTGTGAAAGGTCCCATTGACTAAATAAGCATGCTGGCTCTCCAGTGCTCTTGGCTTTTGTGTGCTGTGACTGGACTGACAAGACAGAACAGCAGGTTCTCTCATACTGATGGGTGCATCTCAACATCCTTGACAGAGATGTATCATCCAGCGGACGCATTAAATGCTCGGCCATCTGACAGATGGAAGCTCAGAGAGGATGGATATGATTCTGAATAACATGTCATTGGGAAGATAGGTGGCTTTATAGATCAATAGCACGCTTAAACCACTCTCTCCCTTACAAACAGAATACTGCTTCAAGAGTGTCAGAGTGCACTCTCAGAAGAGAAAAATCCTTGAAACTCTTATGAAGGCTGTCATCAATCAGAATGTATTGGCTGTGTGTGTAATAACTCCAGTTTCACTTGTTTTTGCAGTAATGGCTCCAGTCACAGTGGTTCTACTCTTCTCTAATGTTTTAAGCCTCCAGCCACAGCTGATTCACCACTTACAGGTGTCAGACGCAATCTTCAAGGCTGCCATGATGCATGGGTGTGATATACAGTAAAGTGACAAAGGGGAATATAATAGAAATAGCTTTCTGGACTCCTAAGTGACTGTCATAAAGACAGTTTGGTGTGTAAAAGTAAAATATTTTTGTTTGTTTGCTTATATTTGAGTGTGCTGAGGGTAGTGGAGGATCATGTGTAAGTGGATATTTGGGGATTGAACCAGACATTTGGATTAGTATGATTCAATCTGTTTAATAAAAACACTATAGTGGTATATAATGGACACACTCTTGATTTACTTATTAGTAAGGGTCTAAACATTTCATCCATTGTCATTAAGGACATAGCACTATCTGATCATAACAAAATATGTTGACTTAGGGATACATTGCACTTGTAAAAATCAGGACGTGCTGTTGCATTACAGATGTGAGCACTTTATTTCACATCTTTTGAGCTGTTGAAAACAAACACCCCTCACCCCCGTTGAAAGGCATGGAGGAGCCTGGACAATTTTTAATATAACTCAGACTGGATTTGTCTGAAAGAAGAAAGTCATGATTCTTAAAGGTTGAGTAAATCACAGACTAATTTTCATTTTTGGGTAAACTAACCCTTTAAGCACCAGAAACTATCCTACTTTAGTAAATAAATGTAAATAACAGGGTCAGCAGTTACTCTATTTTGACACAGTGTAGTTATTAAACAGGACACTGCTGGCAGATAAGTGGTATGTGCGACAATACAACAACACAAGTGACAAAAAGACAGAGAGAGGAAAAATATTCAAAATACATGAAGAAAAAAAGAAGATGCAGGGACAATTTAAATATGAAACACAGAGACATGTGCAAAATAAAGATGAAAATGTACCAGAACAAGACTCTTTGGACAAAATAGATTCCTTATGGGAGAAACAAGAAGGACTAGTTCACTTTCCTACAGTATTCCACATAATTTGCAAAGGTTATAAACAGTCCTCTCAATAAGTCTTTCCATGTAAATGAATAATAAAGCAACAGAGAACAGAGAGAAAAGCAGAAGTACATTAACAGAGGCCTGGCGGCCCTAAATCAATTTCAATTAAGTGACACTTTCAATATCGTGCTTCTGCTTTCAAGAACCTCTTTTTGTACGCACATAACCTTTGCTGAAACAATCTTCTCTTCTACATATGCTTTTTTGGGATGTTTTGAGGGACAACTGTAATCTCATGGAATTAGGTGAATTTGCAGCAGCAGAAGAAATAAATATTTACATAAAGCTGCTTTGGTCAGACAGATACATCACACACCACCTTACTTGATGATTGCTTTTTTTTATCTATTCTCATTCTACCTCCCAAACACACAGACATTTCATGTTCTAGCCAATAAACTCCCATCTAAAAGGAGGAATATCCTCCCCTGCGAATGAGGACGTGTCCAGCATTCCCTGGTTTGCTCCTGAAAGGCCTGGCTAACTCTGATAACATGCTGGAGAACAAAGGTAATCTTGTAAAACTAATGAAAGAGATCTGGCTGCAAGAATCCTGTCTATCAATCAAAGACTTGAAGTGCTTTTCAAACAGCAATAAAAAGGCAATAGTTCTCTCCCTCTGGAGGCGAAGGCCATTCCACATTCAGCATACAGAAATAAAGTGCAGAGAGATTATTATATGAGCAGGGGCGGATGTATCTATGTCCAATATGCCAGTCTCAACGCTGAGAGACAAATTATAGCTTTGAAAACTGAGCCATTTTTTTAAACATCAACATTTCCATTGAGAGTACAGTGTGGGATTGTTATGGTGAGAATATCTCACACCATGAATGTGTTGGCGTTTCTTTGGATGATAAATCAGAGGTGTTGGATCTTCACTAGACATTTTAACATGCCAAAACGGAAACAGAAATTTCAGATCAGCTTCCAAAGGAAGTGTAAATGTTAGAAGTCTAAACAAAAACAAACACAGATGGTCAGCTTTGAGAAATATTGGTTGGAAATATTTACACACATGTGGTGAGTTCTGAAATGAGGAGACAGCATGTGAAGAGATTTGCAAAAATTCTCTCTTTCTCTTTCTCTCTCTCTCTCTTGCTCTCTCTCTCTCTCTCTCTCTCTCTCTCTATATATATATATATATATATATATATATATATGTTTGTGTGAAAATGATCTGTTATCGGTTTTTGCAAATAAAATCTTCATTTTGTTTAGCTTTTTTGTTTTGTTGGCAAATGTTGATTCATGTTTCATTTGCTGTTTACCCATCTAAAACATTTACATGTCTGCATGTGGCCAACATTTTTATTTTATGGTATTTTTATTTTCATTAAAGCTTATTATTTTGCCAATTTTGTTATCTAAGAGTCAATCCTACTTGGTATTGCTAGTGCCATTCTGTACTTGAATTACACTTTTTAAAGGTGTTGGTTTGTATAATATTTGTATTACATATAAATTGCATTACATTTGTAAACATTTTAGTTGCATTAAACATAAACAATTCAGTAAAAAAGCATCTTTCATCTTTTTTTTTTATTACTGCTGCTGTTACAGCTAGTAATTTAACCATTATTTTAAGTTAATTTCCACAATGTGGTCCTAAGAAATGATGAAAAAAACTTTCATTGCAAAAAAATTCATTTTCCGGGCCAATCTGCAGAATGGGTCAAAGACAGATCAGACTGACTGGATAATCTGAATTACACCTTTCACATTCACGCAGTGCTTTAGAAGCCACATTTCCACCCTGATACTATCCACTGGTTCTGCTCTTGATGTTACATTAAAAAGGACTCTAGACAATTTAATTGTATGCTAAATAACATTTGTTTAGATTTAGTTTGATACTGCAAAATTACTCTAAACTGTTAAGGCCTCCCACACCTTTCTGCTTTGATTACAAAAAAAGACCTTGACATGTACAGTAGTGCAGAAAAACACTCACCCACTCTCTCTCTCTCTCTCTCTCTCTCTCTCTCTTCCACACACACACACAGTCAGATTATAGTGATTTTTGACAGTGGTGCATTTGCATATTCTCATTTCTTTCCATGCTGTTCATCTCCTCTTATTTCAGACAACAGTTATTGTGCTGCAGAGGCACTGCAGCTGTCAGCTTTGTTCAAGAGCAAGAGAGAGAGCAAGAGAGAGAGACAGACAAACAGAGAAAGAGAGAGAGGAAGTGGGGAGGGATGGTGAGTCAGAGGAGACATACTGCACAAGCCATGAATTTCCATTAATCATAACTCCTCTATTCACTCAATATCAGCACATACAGGGCGCTCCAGAGAGAGAGAGAGAGAGAGAGAGAGAGAGAGAGAGAGACAGACCTGTTAAAAATAATAAGCCACTACAGAGATGGGAAGTGCTGATTAAATTAAACTCGCGTTAATCAGAATTTTGACACCACCTCATCTCTCTCTCTCTCTCTCTCTCTCTCTCTCTCTCTCTCTCTACCTCAGGACAGGCTTATGTTAATATCTATGCCATAAGGTAATATCTACACAGACATAATACAGACTCAGAGTCCAATAAACCTTTTTATCGTTGAAAGCTAATCACAAAATTACAGTGGTTCAACCATACAGCAATAAAATTGTGATGCAGGCTCATCAGACAGCGGATCCATTTGCAAGCCGTTTATTAGCAAAATCGTAGTCAAACAAACAATGGTCAATCACCGCAAACAGTTTCACAAAGGCAGAGCAATACAATACTAGAGACAGGGAGAAGATTGGGGTACCAGGCTAGAATCAAACAATCGTAAAGTCCAGGCAATGGTTGGGGCAACAGGCAAGAATCAGAATGCGAAATGCGGTCCAGGTGAATATCCAAAATCAGTCCAAAGTAATCCGCAAGGGCAAACGCTTAGTGATGTCGGCAAGAACAAAACTTCACGCCGATCGTCATTCAGGCTCCCCTTGTAATAGGGAAGTAAACAAAGATCACCTGTAGCGGAAATCCCCGAGATACGCGGGTAAAAGGGTCCGGGTGGGAACTAATACCCCCCCCCTGCGAGCGGCTCCTGAAGCGAGAGGTGCAGTGTCGGGGTCTTGATGGTACACTTCGGTGAGTGTGGGGTCTAGGATGTCCTGGGCGTTTACGCAAGATCTCTCCTCAGGTCCATAACCTTCCCATTCAATTAGGTACTGCAGCACTGGACCCTGATGTAGAGAATCCAGAATCTTCTGGACTTGATAAGCCTTTTCTCTGTCGATGATTGAGGGGGTGTCTCTGGAACGGCGGCCTTGTCCTGGCCCCTGGTCCTGGAGCATCAGCGGGCTTTAACAAGGAGACATGAAAGGTGGGTGAGATTTTGTATGAAGCAGGTAAGGATAAACGGAATGAAACATGAGTGATTTGTCTAGTTATTTGAAAAGGACCCACATACTTTGGGTTGAGCTTTCTGCAGGTTTGCTGAAGACAGAGATTTTTGGTGGATAACCAGACCCACTGTTCAGGTTCATAGGCTGGATTGTGTCTACGGTGTTGATCAGCTTGTTCAGTGAGTTTTTTGACAGCCCTCTGGAGATGCACATGGGCCTGGTTCCAAGTCTCCTCGCTCCTCTGTAACCAGTGATCAAGGGCTGGCAGGCTAGATGGTTCTCCAGTCCAGGGAAACATGGGTGGTTGATAGCCAAGAATAAATTTAAAGGGTGTCATACCTGTTTTTGCAGGGGGTTCTGGGCATACTCTGCCCACAGGAGGTATTTACTCTAGTCATGTTGGTTGGAAAAGCAATATGATCTATGAAGCAAACTTGTTAGTTCTTGGTTAAGCCTCTCTGCTTGGCCGTTCGATTGGGGGTGATAGCCGGAGGTAAGGCTGACATTTATATTCATTTGAGTGCATTGATTCCAGGATGACGGGCACTAGGTGAGTCATGTATGAGGTGGAGGAGTTTATTACGGAGTGGTTCGGGTACATATATTCGCTCTGGAGGACACTTTGGTGGTATGGGGTCTGTACTGTGGGCTTCTGTAATCTCAGCCATTATATCCCAACGTATTGGCGACACAATACGAGGAGAAGGTATAATGAATTCTTGTAGGTTAGAAACAACTTGGGGGTCAAACTGGCGGGATAAAGCAACTGCCTTGCCATTCTTGGAGCCGGGGCGGTAGGTAATTTTAAAATCAAACCGTGTAAAGAACAAAGCTCAGAGTCTTTTGGCACTGCAAATATATTCTCCTCCAGGGCAGATTTCATGGCCAGCAGCTCCCGGTCACAGACGTCATAATTGCATTCTGCTGCAGAGAGTTTAGGTGAATGGAAAGTGCCGGGGTATAGTTTGCCTGGGTTGCTATGTCTCTGAGATAATACTGCACCTATGCCTGTACTGGATGCGTCAACTTCTACCGTGAATTCCTTTTCCGGATCTGGGTGTCGCAAGATGGGAGCTGTAGTGACTCTGGTTTTAAGATCTGTTAACGCTTGTTCCTCTTGTGGTGTCCATTTCAGGATGGTGGGCCACTTCTTTGTCATTGAAGTTAGCAGTGCAGCAGCCTGACTGAAATTTCGAATAAAGCAACGGTAGAAGTTGGCAAATCCGAGGAATCGTTGTAAATCTTTGATTGTGCGTGGGAGAGGCCAGTTAAGTACTGAGGTTAGGCCCCGAGCCCTAGTAATGAGAGCCCTAAACGAGGGCGTGCCCCCCCCGTGTAAGGAACGAACGGCGGAGAAGGGGAGGTGGAGGGAAATGTAAAAACGAGATACGGAAGGGAAGGAAACTCAAACAGCTGGTTTGAGTTTCGTACTCGCTTTCCTCTGAAATTGTATTCACCAGCGGTGACTCTCTTCGCAGGGGATGCTGCGCTCGCTCGCTCATTCTATAACCGTTATATCGCACTTTGTAAAGAAACTAGTCTGGCGGATATCGTGTTTTGTGAAAAAAATACATTTTGTAGTAGGCCTAAAATGTACATGCTTAGATTTTATTAATGGCATCAATTCACACATGGATTAAGGAACATCTGAACAGTGATTTTCAATAATAAAATCCAAATGTCAAAGAATGGCGTTTATCGCGTTTTGTAACTAAACATAGCGGTTCAGTTCCTCAAAAAATACATCATTGACTAGTGCCTGGAAGATTAACGTACTATTCGAAAGACCGAACGGCATCACCTGATATTTGTAGTGCCCCGTTGTCGTTGAGAAGGCGGTTTTCCATTCATCCCCCTTCCTTATCCTGATGAGGTTATAGGCACTCCTCAGAACCAATTTTGTGAAGTACTGGGCCTTACAGAGCTGTTCCAGGGCTGCGGGTACAAGAGGCAGGGGGTAGCGGTATTTTACTGTCACTTCGTTGAGACCTCTGTGGTCAATGCATGGTCTGAGACTGCCATCCTTCTTTTTCACAAAGAAACCCGGCCGAGGCTGGGGATGTGGAAGGTCTGATGAAGCCAAATAGAAGAACAGAGTAATGGTAATGTATAATGACGAGAATTAAACTTTATTTATCAAATGCAGAGGTCTCTGTAGTCAAGACGCCGATAATCACTAGAAATCAGGTGTCCCCAACAAAGCAAGCCAGAGGCGACAGCGGCAAGGAACCAAAAACCCTGGGGAAAGAAACCTTGGGAGAACCAGGCTTAGTTGGGTCCAGTTATCCTCTGGAGTTATCCTACTCACCGAGATTGATGGATTATTCACTTACCACTGTTGTTTGATAAACTTGTGAAAAACGGAGCGAACGAGAAGTGAAACAATAATTTAAATGGAGCGGGAGAAAGCAATTAAATAAGAGGAGACAATGCTAGAAAAACAGTAATAATATCCGCGAGTGTAGCGCGAGGGACACGAAAGACACGCTAACAGGTAAAGTCATTGAATGAAAAATTTAACTTTTACTCACCCGGAGTGTGGTTTTATAAGGTCTCACTGGACAGTTGGCCCTGATGTGTCCCGGCTGACCACAGTAGAGACATAGGTTGTAACGGAACCGCCGATCTCGTTCTTCATCAGTGAGATGTGTTCTACCGATCTGCATAGGTTCCGGAGCACTGTGGTGAGAGACAGCAGGAGTGTAGCGAGCTGACAGTGAAGAATGCCCTCCCCAGCGTGAACGCATCAGATTGTCCACCTGAATAGCTAGCTCCATGAATTGTTCATACGTTTTTCCCTCGTCCTGGCAGGCTAGCTCTGACTGGAGCTCAGGAGTTAGTACCTTGTAGTACATAGTCTTCAACGGTTCAGGTGGCCAAGCCTGTTTGAGCCACTAGGGTGCGGAAAACGAAGTGTGTACTCAGCCGCTGTGGTGGTGCCCTGCCCCTGAGAGACAACCTCTCCTGACTGGGTTCTCTGCCTCCAGTGGCGTGATCAAACACCTCACGGAATTGTCGTAGAAAGGCTTGATAACTCGGAAAGTTCATGCTTTGTCCCTCCCAGAGCGCTGTAGCCCAGTCCAGCGCTCTTCCTACAAACAAGTGACACTTTGCTGTCATCATTTGGAAAGTTATTGGGTTGCTGGTTGATGTAAAGGTTGCACTGCATCAGGAACCCCTTACATTTCCCGGTGGTGCCATATTTCTCCGGAAGTGATATTCGTGCAGCATGACTGGTAACAATAGGCGCTGGCAGTTGTGCTGGTGCAGGCGGAGCGGCAATGGCTGCCGGATCTGGCGCTGGTGTTTGAGTGAGCGCGGTCACAGATGTATTTAGAGCCTGTAATGATCGCACCATCTCCTCCGTGAGGTGAGTCAAATTATCCAGCTGGTGTTGGTGCGTGGCTTGCACCGATCCTTGCCAAGATAGTTCGTGGGCCAGCTGATACAAAGTCACTGGATCCAATGATGGCAAAGTTCCCTTGTCTGTCGGTCACTATGACGTTATGTCGTGACGACAGACTGGGTCTATTGACTTGGGAGCCCTGATTCG
>JAUMHR010000050.1:6192324-6203237 GCA_032361145.1 Enteromius fasciolatus
TATCAGCAGAAAACCTGACAACCCAGCGGCTGGAAATATTTTTTGTATTATTGTAACTTCAACCTAAACACACAGATTCCGCTATCATGTTCATATACCATATCCAACCTTTAAGTTGAACGGTGGTTTGGAGTTAAAGTTCAACATCTTGCCTTACCTGTTTCATCGTCCTGATGTGGTGCTAGAAACTGCGAGCTCGTTTTAGTAAAAAAGGTGCCAATTTTTTTGCGTCTGTTTCCAGAGCTTTGCTCTTTTTAATTCTTGCTTTCTCCGCGCCACCTTTGCTCTTTCTACTTTCCATCTTTCAACAGCTGATCCGGCCAGGAGAACTCTGCTGCGCTGACCTAGCGCTGACCCAGTGCTGACCCAGTGCACCGACGTGTTACGTCAGGGTGCGTCTGCTAATAATACAGGCCATTTTTTTTTATAAACAAAAGAGCCACCAGTGGAGGCGGCACAGGGACAGCGGTAGCAGCGTATGATCAACCTTATGCCATGACTGCGCAATGGGCTGGCCCAGGAAAAAAATGTAATAAAAAAAAAGAAGAAGAAAAGAATTAGACACCGGCCCTTGCAGCCCCAAACATCAGACCGGCCCACCGGGAATTGTCCAGGTCCTCCCGATTAGCCACTCCGGCTCCGATCGCGCCTACTACTTCAATGGGTGTGCCCCCAGTTTGTATATCTCTAGCCGTGATATTCATGCGCACCCCGCCTCCGCACAGCCTACTAAAATAACGATTTCAACAATTTAAAATGAATCAAGCAATAACATTGTGAATTCTATTCAGTTTTAATTTAAAAGAATGCATACCTTTGATAAATCAAGAAATAATACCAAGCCAATTACATAATTTAAGAAATTAGAATTTTATTCAGTTTCCAGCAAATGCATACCTGACAGTCAGAGAAGCACTCTGTCACATAGAAGATGTGACCGAGTGGAGGCTATTCTGCTTGCAGAAAAAGTCCTAATGAGCTGTTTCATTTTTTCACCTTATATACCAGCCCAACACCCACACAAACATTTAAACACAAAAGATAATTTGTTTGTCAGATCTTCCCGCAACCCCCAGGATCCGCACCTGTTTGGATTACCATCTGTCCCTTGGTGAAGGACACGCCTCTTGGTTGCAAACCCAAATCTATATAAGTTTTCAATAATGTTTTAATAATATAAGTGACTGCTGTGAAATTGAGACCATTTTACAGATCACGCCAGTACCTTTGGAATGACATCAGATATGACACTGAAAGAACAATATCTTCACAAGATATGACACACAATGTGTAGTTCTCCTGGAAGACCTTTTTCTTAAGGGACAGCTGTGAATGCAAGAGGTAGTGAGTTGGGGAAGGGAGGGGGTCATAAATGTGGAGAGGGTATCAGTGTCTGTTGTTTTCGAAGATCCAGATTAGTTTTTATGGTTATATGGCTTGCTTTCCCGGAAGGATTAAATTTCTTCAAACCTTACACCAGTCAGAAGTGAGCAAACCAACGAACTTTACTGTCATCCAAAGAGTAGCATTGTGGCTGAGAATTAATATAAATAGCGCACTGCATAAGAAATCCCTTGCACTTGCCTGCGATCCCATCATTCTTCTCCGGAAGTGACAGGCGAGAAGAGTTTGAGGGTGCCATGGCAACAGCGGGTGCGACGGGAGGTGGTGGAGCGGCGGCCGCCGTGGGAGGATTTACAGGAGTGGTGAGTTGGTTGACTGCCTGCGTGAGTTCCTGTACTGACCGTACAAGATCCTCCGTCAATGTGGTCAGTTTGTCCAATTGCTGGTGGTGAGTGACGAGCATGGAGGCTTGACGAGACACCTCGGTGACGACGCTGTGTAAAGCCGCTGGATCCTGGCTAGACGAAGTCATCTGTAACATACTCTCTGAGTCGTTCGGATCCATTTGCAAGGCTTAATCGGTGTATCAAACAGGCAGAAAGTACAATCACCAGCGAACAGATATAACACAGATAATCCAGTAGAATAGTTGTTAAGCAGTCAGTAGTAAGGAATCATACACGAGAGAAACAGTCCGGGATCAAACACAAGTAACCAAACGGTTGGAAATATCACCATAGGCAGATATGACTTTGTGATGGTATGGAGAAAGTTTGCGCCTTATAAAGGCGAGTAATCACAGGGAAAATGTAAAACACCTGAGGTGGAACTCGCAGAGGTACGTGGCATAAAGAGTCCGGGTGGAAACTTGAACGCGGGTGAAGGTTCCCGCTGCGATTGCGCGGAGAGGGCCACAGAGGCGCTGTTTGTGACACTGGGATCCAAGAACTCTTATAATTTGTGTCAAATTTAAAAATTTTCCCAGATCCACCAGTCCTGGAAATCTAAAGGCCCAATCTTGAACTACCTTTTGGAAGTTTTTCAATCCCCCAGAACAGCTTGATTTAGTTATTTTCAGCTTTTCATTATTTCACATTATTTTCAAATTGAAAGAAGCACTAAAACAGCACTATTTTGGGGTGCATGAAAACCCTGAAGTGCTACTTGTTTACTTAAACTAAAAAATCTCAAAAAAGCACATAGGTATGTGGACTTAAAGACAGACACTCAGAAATACATGAAGATGTACGGCAATGTGAAAACAATCAACTAAGCCTATTTACCTGATTCATTAGTTTATTAATTAAGAAAGTAGCATGGTGGTGAAACAACATACAGTGAAGAAAATTACATATTTCCTCAAACCTCTATTTAAGATTAGTAAACAATCAATTGCTTTGCTTCTATCTCATCACAAAATTCCTATATTTGACCATTTCACAAGATAAGAAAACAGCACAATGGCAATGAGATGTTATTTCATGCAGGAGAGCAGATTAGTGAAAAAGACAATATCCAATCTTTGAAGCTGCTTGCTATTCATACTGTGGCCCATCCAGGGGGGTAAGTTTCCTGCTGTGCATAAACAAATAAGGTAGGAAATTGATGGGGACTGCACAGAGAGCCTAATGAAATGGCGAATTGCTCTGCCTCCTTTGAAGAACAGCAAGAAACCCTTAAGGAACACAAGGAGAAATGTGATTTCTCTCCTCTTTTTGCTCTTTCTTTTCTTTTCTCTTTGTTCTTTCGTCCCTCCCTTTTTTGTCCCCCCACTCTCACCCTTTCTATCGCTCATGTTCTGTCTCTCTCACGTACACACACATATACACATTCCCCCTCCCTATTTTTCTAATTTTCCTGAGGACAGAGCAGCTTGGCACATGACATTGATTTCCATCAGCATTTGGAAATAACCTCGCTGTTGCCCAGGCAACACACATTTACCTTTTCTGTCTTTTTTGCATATTGGTGCGAGTTTTTCCATCAGTGAGGGAACGAATGTGGAACGGTGATGACAAATGTGCTCAGGTGGGGCAGCAAGCAGTAATGCATGTGTGTGTATATGTGTGTAAGTAATAAATGGTGATGCCCATGCAGCTCTAGCAGAGCGATGCTGCATGACTGGGGGAAGGGTAAAGAAAGTGCTTGGGTATTGAGATGAATATTGTTCTGTGATAAAAGAGCAGGCCATAGGACCACTCTCATTCTCCCATTAACACATTTTAAATGCTGAAAACCATTTCTGCATTAGTTCCGAATAATGTTGAACAGTACATACAATCTATGCTTTACATTTTTATTTTGGGATCCTTTTGTTTTAATTATATTAAAGCATACATTTTTACTCCTAAATGTTTTTACAACATACCAGCAGTGTTATTTTTTGTAATATTTATATATTATATATATATATATATATATTATTTCATATTTCATATTTGTATTTTATTATGTAGCTTTAGTTGAATTACATCTTATATTGAGATTAAGAAATTGAATAGGTTTACTTTGAAAAAATTAAGGTGGCATTTATTTATTTATAAGTTTTTCATCTAATATAAATATTTTATTTCCAGTTTAAGAAAACTATTTTTCAGAATTCCATTTTAGTTAATAACAGTACTGCTGATTTCAGAAATAAAATAAGTAAGAAATCATTACTCTGAAACTCAACGTTAATACGCACACACACACACACACACACCCTATTAGTCCTTTGCACAATCTGACATGTGCTTAATATTGAACTGGAAATTAGGTGCTGGGTATCCGACCAAAGGAGAACTGGCCCCAACTAAGCCTGGTTTCTCCCAATGTTTTTTTTTCTCCATTCTCTCATGGATGGGTTTTTGGTTCTTGCTGCTGTCGCCTCTGGCTTGTGTAGTTGGGAGCACCTAATTTCTAGTCTAGGCTGTCTGGAGTGGTTAACAAGTAGTAACTGATATACAGTATCATGAACCTTTTCTCCCTCTTGTTTAGAAGTCGATTTAATCCAGATGGATTGCCAGCCAAAAGTACAGGTGTGAAGTTGATAAGTAAGTGCATGTTTAAGATTTAAGCAAAAATGTGTGTGTATTTCATAAATTAATTTGCAGTAGCAAAAGAGTCCCCCTCCAGTAACCAAGTGCAGTGTACACAACTGTTCCCTGGAGTGCAAAATTGATCCTTAATGGGTAAAAAGTTAAAAGGTATAATTTCGTAACTCCAACTAGGTTCAACTAGTCAAAGTGCAACCAAGAGGAAAATTAATTTCTTATTGCTTGATTATAGTATCAGGTTTCACTTAAAGAGTCTAAAATATTCCATATCTGAATTTCACTCAGTGTCACATTTCCACATACAATTGGAATGAATAGTAATGATTGGAGTCAAGGCTGCTCAGTCTTAAATAAAGATTGGCATTGCCGATATGTTGGTAGAAAGAAATTTGCACCTGAACTGGGTTCTGTCTCTAATTTGCCCACACCATAAATGGGCTGCCTTCTCAATGAGACATTGAATGAACTGATCAGTTAAAACTTTCATGATCAATAGTTATGATATGCAGCACTGCACATGGTATGAAAAACACCCACGTAAGTTTCTATGATTTCAAGATTCAGTAGGGGGTTTGAGGAGTTTTTGTATGTGTTACAGTGTGTCTGGGGAATGAGAGCCCAAATTGGAAATCAGAAGCACCCCAAATGCTTATTCAGTGTTCAAAGTTCATTTTGATATGAAGATCGAAGGCTCAAAATACCCTTATAAGACTTCAGCTTGGTCTACATGAACAAATTTGTTATTACCAAATTCATGAGGAGGGAAAAAGAACCCAACTTAGTTGTGGATTGCTCCTGGAGGGAAACATTATTATGTTTTGGCCACTGCTCAAATGTATTCCCAGCAATCAGGTATTTGAGAAAGGGCAAATTTGCATAGCCACCATAGGAGAGTAAATCTGATCATATAAATGTAAATAAGAAAAGATTTCAGTGTGTTTTCACATAAAAATAAGGTGAACACTGCATATGCATAGGCATGTGTGTGGTTGAGACAGACTTATTAAGGGGAGAAAGAAATAAAGTGTGTGAGAAACATGAAGAGCTGCAGGGCACTGCAACTGTGAATCTGACAGCAGACTTAATTATCATTTTCCCACTGTCTCACATAGCAAAACAAGACACTACACTCACCCCACAGGGGGCAGCAGAGATTTCATATCATGCTTGTCCATATGGTGGAATGATATTATGGCTGTAAAGGGACTATATGTAGAATTCAAAAACTCTGACACTTGGTGGCTGCTAAGTGAATTGCACACAGCAACTTGTGCTCGCACATGTCCACAAGTAACGTAGAAGAGAATGAAAGCAGTTGAACGTCGCTATATTTTATACTCAGGGCAAAAAAAGTTTAAAATACCTGTATAATGAACATTCAGTTGCCATTCATGCTGCTGGGAGTGGTGTTTAGATGAATATATGTGCTGCACGCTTTCCTCTCAATAACAAAACAAACACAAAAAAGTGACTGGTGAGAAAACAGCAGTTACGAAAGCATCAGATCATAAAGATAGGAATATGCAGAAGCTGTGCAATTCACAGGATTTAAATCAACAAGTTAGATTGTTGAAATCGCACTGTTACGATAATTTGATTATAAAGCATAATGTACTAAAGACTTTAGAGATCTGGCTACGTGAGACTTTATTTCGAAATCATTCCTTCTCTTTGTATGACACATTGATATTAGAATGGCTCTTCATTTCATGTGAGAGCTTCTCGGGAGTGTGCATATATGCCACATCCTTTGGATTTCTCAGCAAAAGCATCCCAAGTCCTTCTTGCAGTTTTCACCTTATTTTTAAAAAGCTTTGCAATATATATTGTACATTTGAAATAAAGAAACAAAAGTTTAGTACTCTTACTACCACATTAAACCATAATGCAAATACAAACCAGTCTGGGACATTTAATAACAGATGTGACTTTTATCCAGTGACGTCATAAAAAGATGTCATAAAAACTTTCATTCTGGCTTGTCAGGGGATGTCATTTCAACGTCTGACAAAGACGATTGTTCAGTGGGAAGAAGCTTTTAATGACAACCATTAACCATTGCAAGCATATTTATTTCATCAATTTGAGTGCCTTTGAAAGTGATTAAAACACCATAGGTATACTGTAGATCATAAACTTGTAATCGCATTATATTATACTATATTATATAAGTTAAGATTTCTAAGCTTCTGCTGTGTTGTTATTCTGGCTTAAATGTTACGAAATTCATTAAACGATGAAAGAGGGTTTTTCATCAGTGATGTTTAGTTGAAACGCCTCATTGCCCTACAGCAGCAACATGCCTTTCTCTTTATCCTTGTGTTTACTTCAGCTGCAAGACTAGCAAACATTAGTTCAAGCAAATCACTCCCCTCCAGAGAGGACCGGCATGATATTTCTTTCTGCTGTAGAATCTAATTAAATTTGCAGCTGTCTTTTAATCAAAACGAAGCTAATTTGCATAGGGGTAGGGTAGCAACCCCACCTTCCTATGTAAAAAAAAAAAAAAAAAAAGACTTGGCATCATGCCAGGAGACAGTCATAGAATAGGATCTCGGTGTGAGAATACCACATGTATGTGCGCATGTGAGTATTAATTTGAAGAGAGTGGGGGAGTAGAGGTAAAAGGTGACACAAAGATGAGGTAGAATGGAAATCAAAATTGCGCAATCCAACAAATTGATGCTAGCAATTTAGATAGACTAACAAACAATGTGGACATTTGCTAAATTGGCTCAAGGGTATTGCAAACAGAGTATTGCGGGAGCTGTATCAACAGAAACCTCAAAATAACGACTTGTATCAGGTTAATTACTAAAATAAGCAAGTATAGTGAAACAAACACATTTAATATTTCAAAGTGGTTAATACCACTAAGTATTAACATAAGTCTCCACAACAAACAAAATCACAAAGAAATTATAGGTTTTGGAAAGCTCAACAGCTGTGGTAGTGGCTGTACCAACATTCATCCATTCTGTCCTGGACCACATATCCATTAAGCTTTACCTTCAAAATGTACACATCCTCATTTGATTATGGCCGGGGGATAAGTGCAAGACAACATACAGTAAGTGACCCCAACCGGGCATTATGATCCTTGGTCATGACTAGGGTTGGGTACCGAAACCCGGTACCATTATACCTAAGTAAACGGTATGTACCAAACCGAATCAAAACGCGGATTTCGGTGCCTCATTTCGGTTCCATGCCTTCGGTTCTATGGCATTACTGATGCTGGCACGCACAGTAAATCATTTCCGCGAGAGAAAAACGGATCTATATGCAAAGAAACCGGAACCCACTAGCCCATTTCAAACCCTCGCGTGCGCATGATATGTCATCTGCCCACGATTATTATCTTGCGTTCGTTGTTCTCTCACATGCTCACGCGAACATGTTCATTTTTGTCAGTCGTGTCAGTATTGGATGGCTGTTATAAGATGATTTATTCACTTGACTTGAGACATGGCATTGGATCATATGTTAGTTATTGTTTAATAAGCTTAGTTTATTGATTAATTAATGATTTTGTCTTTATTTAATGTAATGTATTGTTTATAGAGTAAATCTTTTTCAAATACTTTATGAATAGACTTTCATGATAAATCATTCAAGTGAGCAGTTGTACAGTTTCATATTTATTTGCATCTTGAAATTAATAGTTCTGTATCCCTCTGTGTTGTTTTTATTTGTTCTGTTTGGTTGATAACGACCCTTTAAATCTCCTTTGTAATAGATATGATTATAAATCAAGAACAAGGCATTTACAGATGTATTTATAAACTGCTTACTAATGACTATTAATGTTGGAACAATGCTTTAAAACTGTTAGGGTGAGAGAAGGACCCAGAAGCAAAGGACTGATCAACAGAAGTTTTATTACAGAAAGTCAATTAACTAAACTCAGGCAGTGTGCCGACCACTGGCACATCCGTGGTGCAAGACTGGACAGGAAGGGAAAACAATAAACAAGAGTCCTTTGGGGAGCGGCAAATGTCCACAATCAGGCGGCACTCAGCAGAACAAAACTTCTCAGCTCATGTGGAGCGTCCAGGAACGAGTGTCCAAATAAAGAGGCGAGCAGACTCGGCAGGCGACAAGGAACTAATGCAAACACAGGGAGAGACTTGCAGTAACTGAGGGACTGGACTGAGGGAACGGACGATTCAACTTCAAGAGAGGGGAAAATAGGTGGTTGATACCCTAGACAGGCATTAAAGGGGGAAAGCCCAGTTGCGGACGATGGCGTAGAATTATATGCATATTCGGCCCAACTTAACCTAACCTTTTGACACCAAGAGGCAGGATTATGATCTGTCAGAGTACGGAGGAGGTGCCCGAGAATTTGATTCACGCGTTCTGCTTGCCCGTTTGTCTGTGGGTGAAACCCGGAGGAAAGGCTGGCCGTAGCTCCGATGAGGCGGCAGAATTCCCTCCAAAATTGAGAAATAAATTGCAGTCCTCTGTCAGAAACAACATCTGAGGGCAGGCCGTGAATTTTAAAAACTCGGTCAAAAATAGTAAGGGCGGTCTCCTTGGCCGACAGGAGTTTTGGCAAAGGAACGAAATGGGCCGCCTTAGAAAGTGATCGACAACCGTGAGGATGACTGTATTGCCCTCTGATGGTGGCAACCTGGTCACAAAATCTAGGGCGATGTGCGACCATGGATGGGACGGAATGGGCAGGGGTCGCAGCAGACCGGCCGGAGGGGTATTATCAGACTTAGATTGAGCACAGACAGCGCAGACGGCAACAAAACGACGAACATCGTGAGCTACAGTAGGCCACCAGAAACGACGAAGAACTGAGGCCAAAGTCCCCTTAATTCCGGGATGAGCCGTTAAACGAGAAGCATGACTCCAACGAAGCACCGCGGGTCGCATGGCATCAGGAACAAAAAGTTTGCCTATAGAACAGCCGTGGGGAATCGAGGCGCGAGACAGAGCTTTCTTTACTTGATTTTCAATACCCCAGACAAGGGTCCCAACAACACAGTTTTTGGGCAGATGAGCTATCAGAGAGTTCAAAAACACGGGAAAGAGTGTCAGGTTTTGCTACAACCGAAAGTTGCGAAATATTAACGAATCCCAAAAATCTATGTAGCGCAGTACGGGTCTCAGGTACCGGCCATTCCAAAATAGCCCCAGCATTGCTCCTTGGAGTTCAACAGCCAAGCGGATTGGAGTCTCCTTCGCTGGGTCTATTGATGGTCAGTTTGTTCTGTTAGGGTGAGAGAAGGACCCAGAAGCGAAGGACTGATCAACAGAAGTTTTATTACAGAAAGTCAATTAACTAAACTCAGGCAGTCTGCCGACCACTGGCACATCCGTTGTGCAAGACTGGACAGGAAGGGAAAACAATAAACAAGAGTCCTTTGGGGAGCAGCAAACGTCCACAATCAGACGGCACTCAGCAGAACAAAACTTATATCATTTTTTTAATAATTTTTCTGGAAATATCTGTTTTGACATCTTTTTGACAACTTATTGACATCAGTCTTGCATTGAAGAAGTGGCATTGGCTGGAATGTTACCACCATCCATTCCTGGTGTTAACTGGCAAAAAAACCTGGAGTATCTACATGATGCCTGGCAATTAAATCAAGCATTACTTCACCTCCTTCAATTTCTCCATATCATCCAAGGGCCAAGAATATCAAAGCGGATAGCTTGTCACACCTCAACTCACCTGACAAGCCCAGGAGTAACCAGAATCCATTTTACAACCTATAATCAATCTCAGTTCCAGCTGATAAGACCATCATCATCTTGACCTCTTAATGGCTTTCATTAATGTGGCCAGTTCTGTTCTCTGTGCTCTGGCCACCCAGAAACCAATAGGACCCTGACATTTCTTCAGGACCTGTTCTGTTGACCGCAAATAGACAAAGATTTGTCAAGGGATTTCAGGAATGCACCATGTGCCAAAACACACTGGCACCTACAGTCCGAAAAAACTTTTACCTCGACCCATCCCTACCACCTGAGAGTAGACTTCATCACTGTTACTCTTCTGATGGATATACCTGTGCCTTAGTCACTTTCAATTGGTTCTCCAATTAATGTTTTGTACTCTTTTATCTGCTTCATAATTCTGAATTCAAAACATTTTCATGTAGCTCAGTTGGTAGAACATCTTGATTACATATTGTAACCCTCGTTCCCTGAAGAAGGGAACGGAGACGTCACGTCGGTGACCGACGAAGAGGAATCTCGCTTCGAGATGGCAAATCTACTCTGCGTGTATATAAACACCAGTGTTGGGCAAGCTACTTGTAAAATGTAGTGAGCTAAGCTATCAGTTACTCTACTGTACATTGAATGTAGCTTAACTACACTAAAGCTACTACCCTGAGAAATGTAACAAGCTAAGCTACAGCAACATGGCAAATATAGTTTAACTACATCTAAGCTATTTTTTTTATTGAACCAACTTTAAATCAGTGCTACATTAGTGATAAAAAAATGTCATTCAAACAGATAGGCACGCATAATTGTGCAATTATTTATTTAACAATTGTTCCAAAC
>JAUMHR010000050.1:6203337-6214158 GCA_032361145.1 Enteromius fasciolatus
TTTTTTTTACTCTCATTTTTATTTTTATTTCAGTTAACGAAAATGCTTTTTCAATTCTAGTTTTAGTCTTTTCGTTCTTTTTCGTTAACTATAATAACCTTGGTAGAAAAGTCAGGTCTGACCACGGGGAAAACCGACGTGACTCGGAGTGACCGACTGAAAGAGAACATTACATAATGTGATGATATGTAATCATATGATTATGGGTTTGATTCCAGACAATGCATATCATCACAAAATGCTTATGCATTATAAATCATGATTTTGCACAATTTGGTGGGGTGGGGTTAAGTGGGGTCATTTGTATGTATTACACCTAGTAATATGTGTACAACTTACCGTGAGATCAGTGTAAAAAGGCCATGCATCCCATAAGACTCATTTTGACAACTCTTTACAAGGTCACCCCCTTTCAGTATCAATTTCTACTATTCAAACCATTGGATGGCTCATCTTTTGACCACTGGTTCAGAGAAAGCAAGGTTTGGCCTTTATGTTTATGGTGGAGATCCACCACTCCCAAATACCAGCTCAGGCAGAAAGTGTTTCTGGCAGAAAGCTCTCCAAAAAAGGACATCCAACTACACCTCCCCTGCAAAATCCTAAGTTCATTGCATTGGTCCCTTCAGATTCAGATTTCAGATAGGTCCCTAGAGATTTTACTATCTCTATTTTTTTTTATCTATAACAATCTCATTCAGAAGTGCAGGTCTCCAGCGATGCTTACCTCTATACTAACCTGTAATACTTACTTCCACTGAACCAATATCTAATTACAGCCAGAATTTCAGCTACGTTTTAGCACTCTTAATCTAAACATCGATATATACTTGCCTTATATACCTCAGCTGATATGTTGTTTTCATTATACCCTGCTGTAAATAAAGTTGAAACACTGATTCAAACTGTCTTGTCTCTGATACTGTTCTCTGTATCCAAACGAAAGTAACATTTATCTACATATGTATTTATATTTCTATACTCAATAGTCTGTACTCAAGATTTATATACCTATATAATATAAATATCAAATATGCAGTCTCAAATGTATTGCCAGCCGCTATTGAAATAACCTTTTGGACTTATTTTCCACTTTCTTATAACTTACTGAATATACACGCATGATACAAATGACTTAATTTACTATCAATTTCTCTCTCTCTGCTGGAGGCTCCTGGTGAAATGACATTTTGATTATTTCCATAGCTGGGTAAATAAAGTGCTGAATAAATGTTTCCCTTTTTCATTAGGCTTCTGTACAGAATGTGGTTTGTTTCATCTCTTTTTTTCAAAGTTTATATTTTCACTATAGTTTTTTTTATATTGAGTTTAGTATAATTTCCTCATGATCATTACATCAGAGGCCTTATAAGGAACATATTACCTTATGATTCATAAACTTACATCAACATGTAATGATATGAAGAACAAATTACAAGCCCAGCAGTCTCTTAATGTAGTTATAATTTAGCCATAATATGTAATGTATTTTCTCCTACCAACCCGAAGTGCTTAAATATACATTTCCAATTTAGGAAATAATCAGATGCATGATTAAACGACAATAAAAAATAGCAATCTTTATTTTTTTTCCCAAATCTACAATAATAATAAGATAAATCTTATATACTACAACAAAATACAATGGGTGTACAATATTTAAAAAATAATCTGTTTTAATAATATTTCTGGCCATTTGGGACATGACATTGCTTAATATGGGTTGAATATAATATTATAAGTCTATGAGATTTGGATGTGGTTTCCATTTATTATGGATGCAAAACATGATTGACACCAAGAATTTTCTGACAGCCAGGATTGAGACAACCATGTCATTTTTCAATTGTTATGCAAATCATTAGGCAGCACTGGGTGGGACTGTGGAACCTGAGACTAGAATCAAAACTGTCCCCATTTTTTAAGCATTATGCATATTTTGTACATAAGAAAACAACTGTACATAAGAAAAATATGTCACAGGTCGTCTGCGAATAGGCGAAGATATACATAGCAACCACATGGTCAGAACCTTTGCTTTAAAATTATTAGCATATGTCTTGTATGGCTAGAGCTTTTTATAATTTTTGTTTTAATTTTGGACACTTTAGTCAAACATAATCCATGAAATTACAAATCCAAAAACTAAATTAACTAACAGATATCAAGGGCCCATTTAGTGAATGTATAAAATCTATGCAATTTACCTAAAATCTATAAATTTTGCTAAATGTATATAATGCAAAGACATCCATGCACTTTTGTGTGGCTTAAGTGTCCAAAAACATTTAGAGGGTCAACGGCATGATTTTCCACCAACAACATGAAATACATTTATCAACAAGTCATGGTCACAGGTATCTTATAGAATAGATATAGAACAGAATGGCTCAGGACTTGCTTTACTAAATACTGACAATTGCAAAAAAAAAAAAAAAAAAAGTTAACTACAGGTGCTCTGTGGTGCTATTCTGGAAATCTAAACATTTTACCCACACTATAACATTTGGGTGACACAATGCTGTATATAAATACATAACCTTTTACAAATAAAAAACAAAAAGAACATTTAATGTCACATATTTCCAGGCCTTTACAATGAAAAAGCACAACAACCATGACAAAATAAATGAACAATGCTTGAAAAAAATAATAAAATGCAAACATGGCAACAGCTACATGAGAATTTTACAGATCGATACCACACAGGGCTACAAAAGGGGAATACATTTTAGTATCAACTAAAATGTTACTCTTACAATGCTTTAATCAATGCTTTTTTGCCTAAAAGTGTGTGAGTGTGACTACACAGTCAGAAGTCCTGTAATATACTATAGATCACTTTTCCACCTTTGTATTTTTTAAATAGGGGAAACCTGATTTATTTGTATTTATATGCTCTAGAGCCCCTCATTTCTATACCCAATAGCCATAACGTATATTTTTGTTTAAACTGCAATTTAACCACTTATTTGTAATGATTAAGTGAGAAGCATGTTGAAGCATTTGACAGATCATGAACATAAATGTCTTAAACATGAACGACAACATCAGCAACAACAAAACCAACATAGTAACACATCTTTAATAAAACAGAACATCACATATTACTACACACCGAAAGATTCATTTTTCACAGATTGGACATATTTTCTGGTGTACAAAACAATAGTCGAAATCGAAGAAGAGACTATTGAAAAGTGAGGGATTGAAGGGAAAAAAAGATGGACGGATTGAATGATGAATGGTTGGATTGATGGATGGTCAGACAGACATTTACATCTCATGGGAGAGGACTTCATGCTCTGGTACACCATTGGAGTCGATTGCTGGCTGCCCGTTTGGTCGTGTGTTATTCTCATTGAGTCTGCGTACACGGTACATCTCGTAATGGATACTGCTTGTGATATCTTTGATGTTCTGCATATGAGTTCTAGAAAACAGATATAGAGAGAACATTTAAATTAAAATATATTTATAATAAGTTTTTTAATACAAACACTCATTTGTTGAATCGTTGAATACCTGATGAGCAGGTCCCGCAAGTAGGCAAACTCACAGTGTGCAGTGTTCTCAACTGTGAAAATAACAATATAAAAGATGTTGATGTGGTCTCGGAGAGTAGTTGTATAATAAAGAAGATTGTATAAACAGTCTGTCACAGTCAGTTTCTGTATTTGATAAAGTGCTTGAGGTGTGATAGCATATTATTGCCACTAGATGGCAGTACTTTATCATACAACAGTATTTGAGCAGCAAAATGCTTCTTAAAATAACACCATATTAGACAATAGGCTACTGTCAGAGTAAGCAATTGCATTAATAAAAAGAAATGAAATCTAATTGGAATACTTTTACCATTTTTTTTTTATTTTGTTGATAAGTGGCAGTTAAACACTAACACGAAGCTAACAATCAGTTCTTCTATAGGTAATATTATGTCAACACTCTTCACAGATTAATGCTATAAGATCAATTCAATTTATAACCAGCATCACCCGACTGTCCATGCAAGGCTGAGATTTCTTATCAATATTGGCCACAGACTTTCTATAGGGAGAGTTTGCATTCTTATTTGTACATTGATTTATTCCTTATGCTCTTTATTCCTATTGGGTGAATCAGGAATAGAAATGTAATTTTCTCTTGGCAACAAAAATGGAAACTAGGTCCCATACTGAAGACACAAACACCAGATAGATAAGGGAACTTGTGTATGAGGGCTTTAAGTTTAGCAATTACTTATTAATTAATTATACAGCAATTACATTTGATATATTTTGCAAATTCATGTTTTTCATTTAGTTCCATCCTGTTCCTCTCACATTACATCTCAAGACAAGTACATAATAAAAAGAAAAGTACATAAAATTCCTTACACACAACCAAACGTTTTTAAATGAAGAAAAAAAAAGCACAGGATACCAATCCAACAACAAAGCTCACTGCCAGAGAGGATGTGCAGATGTGTTTTTGGGCAAGAAACACTAAGATTTAAAGAAAGTGTTGTGAGAAAGCTGAATGTTTGTGTGTGCACTACCTTCTACTGTCCCCCATCTTGTTTTCCTGCCCAGAAGTCTTTTTCCATTGACCTGATATTCTTGATCACTTCCCACCACAGCAAATGGGATCATCTCCTAAACAGAGATCACACGAAAACTTTCAAGATACAAAAGCAACACTTTGAATTACAATATACAGTATGCCAGAAACAGAAGCACATAAGCTTACTTTATGAAAAGTACAACATGAACAATCTCTTTTTAGCACATACCACAGTAGCGGTGAGATAAAAGGTGACCTACCCTAATCTTCTCATTAATAATTCTGTCCTCCGCATCCTCATCGAACTCCTTTTGAGGATAAATGTTGATTTCATTGGCCCGCAAGTCCTCTCTTATCTGCACAAACACAAACACCAGAAAGAATCCATTAAACAGTGTTTAGCTCCTTGTTCATCTTTGAAGAACATGCATGAGTGTGTGTCCACAAAATATTAATTTTAAAAAATCTTAATTAATATTAAAATATTAAATTGTTCTTACTACACGACTGATTTTTTTTTTTATTAAACACAAAATAAACATTAAAGAATGTACTGACGATTGCACCTTTTTATGCATGGATACTGGAGTTTTCAGGCTTAAAAACAATGAAAAAAAAAAAAAAATCATAAATACTGTCCAATCAAATATATATATATATATATATATATATATATAAATATTTAAAATCATCAGAAGCAATATAGTAACTTTGTGTTATGTACAGAAAAAAATGTCACAGTGAGTTTGATAATGAGTTAGTCCTATTCATAAATTAACCATTTAGTATTTTTCTATAAATGAATGTAAGTGCCAATTAGTTTTTTAGTCATTTTTCAACTCAGCAAACCGTCAATTTCATTATATTCAAATAAGCAGCCATTTACTTTCTTAATAATGTTTTCTTTTCTGTTTGACGGCAAAAATTAAGCCATACATTTGGAACTAGAAGAATGACAAAATGCATTTAATTTTTGGGCAAACTTTCCTTTAATGGCACATTCTGTACTGTAAGGGTCACTATGCTTTTCAAATGTCAGATTGAATAATCTCAACCCACATGACTTCAGACCTCTGGCAGTGAAGATTTAAACTGGCCATTGGGAGCATAATGAAAAGAATACAGTGAGAGTGCTTTCAGCCAGCGGGATGCTTTAATGAATGACGACGAATCAAAACTACACCCTTGACTGAATCCACTCTGAACTGTGCTTTGTTTTCATTCTCTGTGTCCATGTGGTTGATGCCATTAAACATTAAAGCAAATAAACCAGACAAATTCAGCAACTCCACATCAACGTTCTCAAGGTTGAAAATAGTGTCACCCTGCTCTCCTGTCAGGTCAAAACTATGTGGGGTGGAGGAAAAGGATCTAAGGATTGTGCGCTGACCACACAGCCAAACATAACAGTTATGTACAAGCCCGAAGAGCTTCTAGAGCCTGAGTTTTGTTCTGTTTGGCAGTTGAAGCAAATGTTAGGAGGAAACAGTAGCTTGGACACCCACTGAGTTTCCTCTGTCAGCTTTTAGGCAAAATCAACAGACATTAAGCGAGGTGAAGTATGAGAAGGATAAAGTTGCCTTCACCCACTACAAGAGCACAATGCAAACATGTTATTTAAATAAAAACATGAAATAATAATACAAATAAACCATTCAGCTGAATATCTTCAATTATGCTTCAATTACTACTGTGTAAATTAACATAAAAAGAGCTTGAAATGTGCAGGCTTGATCTCTTCTTACTGCTGTATAGTCTGTTATTGCTGTACATTAAAGGGGTAAGTCATCAGTTAACATATGTTTGTGCTGCTTTTTTATGTCTAACCTCCATGTACCAACTCCAGCTTCCCACTGCTGGATCTATCCTGTGAACCTCCTCTACCAGCCTGTGATGTTCTGCCAAGATACAACTTAAGTTGAGGTCAAATAAAACACAAAGTGCCTCACCGGTCCATGAACCCAAAAAAGATTCAACATAAAATTATTCAACCAAATCCAAGACTCTCTACATAATTAAGAATGTCCAAGCAGGATTAGAAGCATTTTTTTCCAAACTGATTCTACAAATTCTGGGTGTTTTTAGAAATTACTTCCAAAAGTAAAAAAAAAAAAAACGCTCACAAAGAAATCACTTTCAAACCTAGCAGTTTTCAGTTGGTCAACACAGCCAATCTGCATGACCAACTTCTGTTTACATGGGAAAACTTTTGGTTTCTTGCAAAAATCCCAATCACATTGATTTCTAATGAAATTACAAAATTTTATTAAATACTTTCTTACAGTCTGCCATGAGAAATGCCCATACGGTAAAAGTTTTGCACCAATTTGCAGGAAAGCGATTCCCACAGATATTTCAAAAGACATTGTGTGATGGTAGTTTGTATAGAGATTAAATATCTGAAATATTCAACTGTTGTAGCCTCTGGATGGGTGAGGCTAACTATCTTCAGATTAATGAAAAAAAATGCTAGTCTATTATGACCTCGGGTGACAGATACAGAGGATGAAAAAGAATTTAGCAAAATGAGGAATTGATAGATTGTATAAAAACTCTCATGATATGTTTGCATGAGATTCGTTATCTACAAACCGAGAGATCAATTGCTTACTTTCTTTTTGAAGAAGTCTCTCTCCTCCAGGGTGAGTGTGTCTGCCTTGGCAATAACAGGAACGATGTTCACCACTTTACTTAGGTGTCTCATAAACTCAACGTCAATTGGCCGCAAACTAAAGAGAAGACAGCAATGCAGTAAGACCCAAAATTAAAAACCAAGCATTAAATAGAATGGTCTCTATTCAATAACATTTAAAACAACACAATGTAACAGTTGCTTGAAACAAATATACATTATTAATTCACCCTAATATAACTCATATTTTCTTTTGTGGATCTCAACGCTACGGAGCCGCTTAAGGGACACAGTGGAGGAAAAAATTCAGGATGGGAGAAAAACATGTTTTTCAAATATTTTGTGTTCTATTGCAAAACTTTTGCGTTCCCCTGAGAAACTTTGTATTCTCTCGCAAACTTTTTGCATTCTCTCGGAAAGATATTTGCGTTCTCTCTCAAACGTTTTACGTACATTCTCTTGCAATACTTGTGTTCTCTCGCGACTCTCTTGTGTGTTCTTGATACATGTGAGACTGTAAAAGTTTTGCAAGGGAACACAAAAGAATTTAAACATATTTTTTCCTACTACCCTAAATTTTTGTCAGTAAGGGGCTCCATACAATGCAGATAATAGTAGAAAATACGAAAAGGAAAAATCGTAAAATTGTGTCATCTGTATCAAAAAGAAAATCATAATTTAGAACAACTTGGAGAAAGTAAATATAATTAAGTGTACTATACATTTCTGGGTGAACTATGCCCTTAAGGATTTGTTGAACTTTCTTCCGTGCCTTTGATTTTGCATTACTTAAACTAAAAAACATAACCAGCTGGCATGTGTATTTAAGTCTGCTTTGTGGAGTGTTTATTTGGAGTGTGTACTGCATCTACAACCACAAGGCACAAACAAGCAGTACTGACATCTTTAATGGCCAGATATCCGGTTCACTCAACTCACATGACACACTGCATTTTGCCTTTTTTAACAAACTAGAACGAACATGCACAGAGCCTCTTAGTCCCCAGGACAAAAAGATGTCACAATCTTGGCTTACAAAACTATGACATGGCGAGGACTGCTACAGGGCTTGAAATATTTTGTGCTGTAACACAAAAAATAAATGTGCATACACAAAAAAGCCTTGTGAGGAATTTTGTGCATCAATGATTACATGCCCATATATATATATATATATACACATATATATATTTTAAAATAAGCAGTTTTGGACTAAACAAAGGTCAATTAATGAATTAATGTAAATTAATGAATTTTGAAAATTGCTTCTTAGGTTTACATATGATATATTTACTTGATAAATTTAATACATTTATAATTATTTGCTAAGATTTATTTATTTATTTATTATAATTCTAATCCTAAAGATTTTATTTTTCAGTTTAAATGATCATTAACGAACATCCTACCAAAAACACTGCATATGAGCTATTTACAGAAACATTTGATGGTATTAAGTAAAGATCTATGGTAAAAGTCAGAATGAGTATTACAGTACATTTCATTTAATAATGAACTTCTATTTACCTATATTGTTTAACAAAATGAATTGAAATAAAATCATCTTCCTGTCATACCAAATTTAGATTTCTATTTTAATGCCCCTGTTTCGCTTAGGGTCGTCATTTTCTTTGTGCTATTTACTTCAGTTTACTTAATAATGTGTATTTAAAAGTAAACTTCATCAAATGCACATAACCTGCACAAGCCCTGGCATGGGAAAAGCCAACTTGATATTTTAATCACCTGCCCCCATCTGTGGGTCTCATAATTCTTTCAGAGAGGAAGGAGTCACCATTTGTGGTGGACACTTCTTGTTTTACTTCCTGTTTCCCACAAAACCACATGGAGATGGCTAGCCACCAGAGTGCGACATCCACTAATGAGATTATAAAAGTTTCCACAAGGTCTCAAAGGATCTCCGTGAAATGTTCAACAATGAACCTCATGGCAAATTTGCAGCCAGTGCTGACATCTGAATCTGGACTTTGATCAACAGCTAAAGGGTTTAAAGTTCATTTCTGCATTTCTGAAAACATTATGATTTAAAAGTAAGGAACCAAATGCTGACAGTGCTTTTAATAAAATCGACCAAATACTGGAACGGTTTGGAAAAATTAACCAAAATGTGGACTTTTCCGCATCGACAAACAATTTAAAGTTTTCAGTTTAGCTAAAACTCTTTCGCTAGTAGCTTACCATCACCAGTGTGCCCAATGGCCCTTTGGCTCCACCCACATTTCCCCCTATGCTCTTGGGGTGAATGGGGCTGTTTCCAAGACAAAATTTCAAATGCCGGAACTACAGTCTGTGTGTACTCATGTTATGTGACATGTGGCAAGACAAGCAGCTGTTCCGATATCTTACAAGCATGCAGCAGCTGCGAGACAGTGTCTAATAACAGTGTGCACTCAGACCAACGCACATTTGCGGAAGGAAATACCCTCTTTAAAAACGTAACCTGCCCCCCAACCTTCCTCTCCCCTGTGCAGACACTACACACATGTACACATATATACCTACTGTAGAAAATGAGAATGCAAACAAACCCACTAACAGGACCACACAACGTAATTTCCTCTTAGCCCCATCACCCACACACAAACACCCATTTTTGCAAGGAGTTAGAAAACTATAGTAGACAAATGGAGAGGGATAAAGAATAATTAAAGATAATGCGCTTTGACTTGAACAAATGAGCATTGCATGTATAAAAATCGAAACGAGTGCGGGTGTTTTTAACATAGTCTCTACCATGACAACAGCGCCTCCCGCTGACAGAGAATGAATTTACATTTTTTTAACCACTGATTCGTCACATTATCCATAGGCAGTACATACAAAACACACTTGCTTTCACCTCGTCTTCTTTACATGATGCATACACTGACTAGTGGAAGTGTTTGCAGGAAGATCAGGCTGTTTGTATTTTGTAGGCAGGCAGGGATTTTGTAAATATGTTACCTAGTGACATATACTGGTAACAGGTAAAAGATTCAAAAATGCATAGACTCGTTAAGGTGATTCTGAGTCGATTCTTTCTTTTGCGAGACAATATCTTTCTTTGTCATGCACATTTTTCATAAACAACTAACAAACAGACTGTTTAAATTGAAGGACAGCTACATTACAAACTGTAAATAACTGTAATTTTTTCAAAAACACATATGACCTGCTCTTAACTAAAAGAATTTAACCTAACATAAACAACCCTAAACAAAACTGCACTTAAGTGCAAAACTTGCATTGGTGGATTGGCAGTTGAGCAGGTGTCTAATTACTGTTTACCAGGTTGCAGTAAGAAGGATTTGTATTTTATACTACTAATGTGGTCCAAGCTTTTTTGTGTGCAGAAAAGTATTCTCGTCGCTTCATAACATTATGGTTGAACCACTAATGGCAGATGAACTATTTTGACAATGTCTTGCATACTTTTCTGGGCCTTGACAGTGTTATTTACTAGGCACTCAATGGGACAGTCACATGCCTACGTAAAGCTTAAACAAGAAGGTTGATGATTCTTCAGCCTCAAGAATTATCTGATAATCTGCTTTTAACTGTCTTAATCCTATTTTAAATACATTTTTAAATCATTTTAATATCATTTTAGTCAATCAAGGCATTTGTGCCTTTTTTATGTTGTG
>JAUMHR010000050.1:6214317-6230401 GCA_032361145.1 Enteromius fasciolatus
CTTCTATGTAAAGCACTTTGAATTACCACTGTGTATGAAATGTGCTATATAAATAAACTTGCCTTGCCTTGCCTTGAGTGCATTGAGGTACTGAAGATTTATTAAATTATCATATCAAGCTCAGATTTCAACAAGTCCCTACTAAGCAAACATAATGTAACAATAACAAAAACCCAAATGTAATGTGATTGTGTGTGTGTGTCTCACCAGTGTCCAGTCGGAGGAATAAAATATATGCAGCAGTGGACTCGTGAGTCTGGAATCCTCTTCTTCCTTTCAATGTTGATCTCTTCCTGTAAATACTGCTCATATTGTGCATTAATGAACTTCATGATGGGCTGCCAGCTATAAACAGTAGAGACAGATAGTAAGACACCAGGAAACACATGAGGTCTAACAAGACTTAATAAAGTTGACACTGACCAGTTCTCGTTGTTTATCTGATCTCCGAAACCTGGAGTGTCAATGACAGTCAGCTGCATTCTCACTCCTTTCTCCTCAATATCTATAAAAGTTTTACAAAGTGGGTAACTAAATGAATGAGACAGTCATATTTATTGAAATACATCTTATCCTTAAGCAAGCATTAGCCTCAGCTTTAATTAAATGCACTTTGTACCATGACTGATGGACTTGATCTCGATTGTTTTGGGAATTCGCTCTTCCTCTGCTGTCATCAACGATCTGCGACTAACTTTAGATTTAAAAAGTGTGTTCATCAGTGTGGATTTACCCAGACCACTTTGACCTGTACAAAGAAAAAATTCAATCAATGTCTTAAACTGGCACTAATTCACTGCAATTGTATTTTTATGTGAATTATAAGGTCGCAATAAATTATCCCTAGAATACAAGAACAAAAAAACCTACAAGAATGCATAAATATGTTGATATTGATTTTCTTCAAAAAAATATGTGCTGTATAAAATTAATAAAGGAATTGATGATATACAACATTGTAATATATCAAACATGTTTATTTGTACTCTTATTTATTTGTGTTTACTTACCTTGTATACTGTATATGCATTACACTAGATGCAACATATTTTTCTGAAGTAATTTAGAGTTACAATCAAGTATGTTGCAGTCTTCTGAACGTCTCATAAAATAATGTGAGAATTAATTTAGCATAGCAATTTTCACACACAAGACTTGCAACTTTCTATGCATAGCTTCTGAGCAAAGTTTGTGCCTCTTCTGTTTGTTTGGGCCTTCTTTCTTCTGAAAGCTGTCTTTCCCTCTCTGTACTGATCTACTGTGTTTAAAACCACATATTGTCTGAGGATATACTACATTTGATGAGGAATTTATTGACCATTAATAAGTATGCATGTGTGTATAATGAAAGTAATCTGGACATACTAGCCGCACATGATGGTGATGTCATGTGTTTTACAGCATTCGTTGGGTTTCTTCCCCTTTATTCATGACTCTTCTCTGTGGGCTTTAATATAGTAAAGCATCCATTGAACCTCTGCTAGAATCTTGGTGAAAGCAGGTACTAGTGATATACTGTTTTATTAACACCAATTTGGACAAACTATTCATTTAATGCACTGATTTTGGCTTTTGTTTCTCAACTCTGGCCCCCTCTGAGTTCACTGTCTGGCAGAGTTTAGCTCCAACCCTAATCAAACACACCTGAACAATCAATGTCTTCAGCATTACTAGAAGATGACAGGATGGTGAGTTTGATTAGGGCTGGAGAGTGGGCATTGCAGACCACCGCTGAAAAACCCTGGCATATTATAAAATATTTGTTTCAAAGGGCTGATGTCCGAGACAAATTCTTGATTTAAGGCAAAAATAAACACAGCCTGTCAAGGTAATTTGAACACATTTTGCTGTTTTTTAGCATTTTGCACCATGAGCAGTGCTTATCACATCTCACACTAAGACACTGCTTTTAGTTAAGCTACAAATTAATCTAATTTATAGTGACACCTGCATTAGACTGTAGATTGCACTAGATCTAGCTGTTTTTGAATGCATTCAAGATAAACAACCATACTTTATGTGTTCAAGTAAAAGAAATAATAGCCATGTATTGAGTGGAGTAAACAGGAATTTGGCAACCTGTGTGTTTTAAATGTAATCGACTGTGAGTATTTTCATTCCCATATGCAGATTTGACCCAACGCCTGCCCCAAGTTCATTTTATGACATACACACACAATTCTACACAAGAGCCAATGTTTCTAGAGGAGGTTCGTGGGAGCAGCTTGTTGGATCTCTCACTGACATCCATGATAAAGCAAGAACAAAGGTTGCAGCTGGAATCAGTTGAGTGGAGCAGCCAGGCAGATGCTCTCATTGCAGAAAGCATTAACCATGTCCGATTGAATTCTACAGGGATTTTTTTTATAAACATATGGACATACATGTAAGTAACTGAAAAACCATCCACTAGAAAATTCCTAAAAGCAGCCATCAACCTCTAGATGTTTACAAGTTTGGCATGTTTAAGCTTAAAAAAGTTGTTCTAAGGTAATTAGTGGATAATAGTTTGACAACAGAATACTGGAAATCACTCATCAGCTACTGATGGATCAATCCATGAACAAGCCTCAGATATTTTTAGAAAGCTGCTACATATCCATATATTCATTTACCAAAGCACTAAATTAAAACAAACATCAACATGTTCTTTCGGAGACACAAAAGCATTTGTCTCAGTTCTTAAGTCTTAAAAGCAAAAGAAAACCAGCACTGTCAAGAAACAATCCTTCTAAGACTTCGCAAGTAGCTACAGGTTTTATGTTCAGCTGTACACATTGCCAAGAAAAATAAAATCAGGGTTATATACTGCTTGAGAATAATATATCTCCTGGAAGATATTCAATTTAAAAAGCTTAATGTTGCATCTTGGGGGTGGATTGGTGATTTGCTTCCAGGCAAGTCACTGTGTGTCCCATCTTAATATATAGCCAATACATAGTGCATCAGTGAATATGGTATATGGGAATAAAGTTGTGATTAACAGTCATTTGGGGTCATTCAGGGCATTTGTATTGTATCAGTAGAGATAAAATTGTTTGTCTAGTGCTGGGGAGTGCTGATTGACATTGATCTTTGGTAACTTAAGGGTTGTAGGTTCAAACAGATCTGCCTGAATCCAAGATGTAATGGTAATGACTGAAAACCTTCCTGCTCACTAACAACAGTATGATAAGGTGCAAAATTCAGCTCCAACTCAACCAATTACTACTGACTACAGCAAGGTCTTTAAGCTCAGTGGTTCCCAAACATGTTCCTGGAGGCCCCCCAACACTGCATGTTTTCTATGTCTCTTTGATCAAACACACCTGATTTAGCTCATCAGATCATTAGTAGAGACTCCAGCTTGTTGGGTCAAATTCACAAATCCTGTTAATCATTTTTGAATGATCCTCAGACAGATTAAGCTGATTTTAGATTTTACTGAGCTTCAAAGTTTTTGGATTTCATAGATTTTGTTCTGTTTTCTAAATAAGAATTCCTTAAATATAACCCTAACTTAAAAAAAAAAAAAAAAAACAATTATTAGGTTCCAGTGATAGTAAAAAGGTTTATTTTGTACATAAGAAGAAAAAAGCAATGCATCTGTAATTGCACACTGAAATCTCTACTTACCCACTACCATGATGTTAAACTCGAAGCCTTGTTTCATGGCTTTCCTCCTCATCTGTTCCAAAATGGCATCAATGCCCACATAGCCAAACTCACTGTTTGTCTTCTCATTCTGTGCCACAGGCGTCTTTCCTACATCTGCCATATTGCCGTAAAAACTTGTAATGACCTCTGGCCCTAAAGAGATAATGTGATACAAAGAGAGAGACAGCCCATAAGCATTTTCATTGTATATGGCAACAATTGGCGTAAACATTTTTGCAGATGTAATTTCCAACTACACGATCAGTGTCACAGTTTTATTGTTCATGCAAAATTTGCATACTCCAGTCAATTACCTCATGTTTTGAATGTATAATGGTATCTTAACTCAAAAGTCTTATTACTGTTTGCAAGTCATGTTAGTTATTTACGAGACAATATTGTATTAGTATGTTTTTGTAACTTTACTACCTCAGATTAACGAGACATATGTAAACTTGTAAGCAATACCAACTCAAAATTTTAGCAAGCTCTTAATTCCTTAAACCTCTTCAATTTATTCTCAAATGATTAACTGATCACTGCATTTACCAAAACATACTAAAACGCCAAAACATAAATCAAATATTAACCACAATCTTACCCAAAAAAGGGTATTCAGTCTGCAAAGTCGTTGAATTTGATGATTCAGTAGCATGAAAAATGTGTGACAGAAAGCAAGTGGCATATAAACTCAATGTGAAAGTGGGAGGGGACAAGATTGCTGCTTTTCCTTTTTTTTAAAGACGAAATGTGGCTTCCTCTTTTCATAGAATGTCTAGACACTTGCACAAACTTCAAACAAAATGATATACCTACATTTTCCAGTGTTTTTTCTTAAATAAATAAATAAATAGCATAATTAAATATAATAAAAACCATACTACATCCAGGTGATAACACAAGGTGAATTTACTTAACAGGAAAAAAGCATAGGCATGTACAAACATAGCTTATCAGTTATGAAACACAATATTGCTTCATCAGTTGCCTGAGGTGGAAAATCTGTGACTTAACGAAAACATTCAATGCGGATGTACATACCATTATTAAGTATAAAGAAAGGACTCAACAGAAGACAAAACTGAGAATATAGCCGGATTTGAGGAACATTCTTATTTCAATATGTTTTCAGGTACATTTTCATGTCTAAGGAGTCATGTTAAAATTATCAGTCAGTCAAAGGCAAAGTTGTTTTGCATATGTTCATCTGTAGTTGATGTACAGTATGACAGTTTTAAGAAAACCGTTTCCTGTCAGTTACGTACACCATTTGACAGCCTTTTCTGAGAAAACAGTCTAAAAAAACTTTAGTTCAAAACACAGTTAAAAACAGACAACTACCAGCAGCCATGTTTTGGCTAGAGAATGTAATGTTTGCTAGTAGGGGCGTTCGCGTATCATGTATTGTACAATTCATGGTCATTTTCCAAATAATAGTGATCATCCCTATCCTCTTGTTAGTGGACACTTAAGAGAGCAGAGAATTTGTGTGTTAATATTTATTACTGCACTTGTCAAAGGAAGCAATGTAATTTCCTGATTATCTTCAGCTGGGATGTTCCTTTGTCAATGAAGGTCATAAATGTTTTTTTTAATTGTTGTAAGCATGACTGTTGCAAATAAACTTTGATTGCCATTTTATATTTTAAAATGTTTTTACAATCTGCTAATATATAAAAACAAATATGTATAAAACCTTTTTTAACATAAAATGTTATTTTATGCAATGCAACTATCCCTTATAAATAAAAAATAAATCTGCTGATGCACGCCATCCTGCTTAACGTGATCAAATTTTTCACCTGAACAATCATCCTTTAAAATTCCTCACTCTAGATGTGCAATTTCTAGATTTGCAGATTGGGCCACCTGTTCAGAAAAAGCATCTTAAATTTCAATTTAAACATGCACATTACCTTGCGCACACACTAAATAGCTATGGTAGAAATAGCAGGGCCGATTTTACTCTTCAAAAATAAATTCAACTTGGAGGACATAAAGCATACTGGCGTAACATGAGGTAAAAAAATAAATAAAAATAAAAGGTCCGCCTCCACCTCAGACTCTTGACTCCAAACACTCAATGATTAATGCAGTCTTTCAGTTTGTGTGGACTTTTGGCAAAAACCCTTTAAGGACAATTAAAATTAAATATTGGGTCTAGGTAAAACTAGCCCATCAACGAGCTTCACCACTGAAGCCTAGAACTTTCCACTTGCCTCAGAGAAGTCTCATGGTTTACTGTGACCTACATTTTTCATATGTTAACCCAACAGTCAATCACATGTGAAATCCACACTTCGACCTTGAATGAACCACATTTTTTTAATACCAAAGTGGAATGTTATCCCTGTAACTTTAGCCAATTTGGAGCCATGAAGGCTGAGGTTCTATACCAAATCTTGAATTGTGTGAAATCACTGTGTGATCGTTGAGCACACACTGCATGCATATTGAGACACACATACAGAAAAGAAAAGGAAAATCTACCAGATTAGACTAGATTTTTGCTGGCCTGGTGGCTGAAATGGATCGCGTGTGGGTATGATAATTTTGGTTTAATAAGCAGACGCCATCGAGCATTTGTGCCATTGATTACATGACTACCCTGCTGCCCCTTCTGCCAACACCTGTTGTGGGCCATCTGTTAAGAAACAAAATGAGGCATGAATAGGAAAGGGGGCAGTGACATGGGCACAGAGCCTATTCTTAAAAAAAAAAAATCCACCTCAATTAGCCTAGTTCCACTTTTTGTTATGCTTGTGCTACATTTCATATCACATTAAGGCAATAATGTAGGATTAGACAATAATGTAGGATTCTTCTTAATATTGAACGTAATTTTGTAGATGATAAAAAAAAAATTATCTTTTCCAAGCGTAATATGCAGAAAAACTGTATAAACCTTTGCAAGTAAGTTACTATCAATTATCAATTAAACTAATCAATTAAATTACACAAAGGAATCTGGAAAAGAATAAATTAAAGATGTGTTTATCAACCAACTACAACAACAATAATAAAATATATATATATATAAATCATAAAGGCTTATGGGCCTGAATAAAAACACGTTCATGGTTTAATATGTGGTACAGCAAAAGCGAGACATGCAAAAAAAGCTTTGTTTCATATAGACCATAGAAATGTGGGCCAGGCAAAAAAACTAAACAAAACTAAAACATAACCTTTAAAGCCAGAAGTGATGTGGTGATGGCCAGGGTTTCCTAAGAGGATCAAACCCTGCTTATGGCACACGCAACATAAAAGTTCTATGCATGATCAACCCAATGTGTGCACTCTATTACACAGTTTTAAATACTAAAGCAAATAAATTCTAAAAAGATGTGGCTTCAGTGGCAGTTTTCCTGTCTCTCATGCAAAGTCTGTGGCCTATATTTTTTTTTTACTAGCATGTGTCAGTGTTCTAACAAACAGGAAATAGGGGTTACCGCTGAAGTGTGTCCCTGCACACACATTGCAGGCAAATTTACATGCACATTCAGCTATTGTAAATGTCACATTTATATATTATATTACTATAATTTCCTGTCTTGGAGTTTATGCAATTGTCTTATATTTTATATATTTATTTTGAAACATAACATTGAATGTTATACTCATAACATTAAATTACTGCACTACGTTACATTCATTCAAATGAATATAAAAAAGTCATCATAAGTGCAAAGAAAGTAAGTCAGAAAGAACCAATGCTGAACTATTTTGTTCAAATATAGGCTCTGTCCATCCTAAACAGAATGGCTGAACTAGCTTATAATTTTGTAGTATGTAGTCAAAGACCACGATATGTATTTCATCAGGTACATCTCGAAGTATGACCGGGCTTGTCCTCTCTGAAAATTACAACATTTAGAACCACAACTACAGGCCAGTATTCCACAGGTCTCATTTTTCCAATGAGTTCTCCAAGACATCAAACACACTCTATCTCTGTTTCCAAAGTTTGACTTGGTTGATTTCCTGTTTTTACTTTAAGAACTCAAGAGGTTGAGTGTCCCCCTTTTGAAGCTGATCCAACCCTGTACAGAAACCATATATCCACAGAAAAGCAAGGCAAAAAGCAAGACTGAAACAAGGCCATATAACAATTCATTCCTTACAGGCAACATACAATTTAATTCTGTCTTCATTCTGAGCCAGAACAGTTGGGAATTTGCCCATGTTTAGTGGTCTGTGGTATATTGGCCCCTGTAACTGAACTGGTTTGGCAACAGACATTCAAAGTCAGGAGTAGGCCAAATAAAAAACGTTTGTACAACTAACAATTACTGTCAACAGCCGATGAGGCCTACACGACCTGACAGTTGCCCTAAATGTGTAGCTAAACGTGTCCTGGTTGCACTTGGCTGTAAATGTAAATGCTGCTAAAGCTGTTCTTAAAGAAAAGAATGAAGATAAAATGAAGAAAGATACAGCCTTATTTGCTGGGAAATTAAAAACTAAAAGTCTATATGACATATCAGGAAACTCTCAACATAGTGACCAAATTTATCATGGTTCAGTGACATTATGTGGCTACAAAAATAACTATTCATAATAAGTGCAAGGAAAGTTAGGCAGAACTAATTCTAAATTATCTGAAACCAATGCCTCCATAAATGTACACCAATTAAATCTAAATTAGATCTTTTCAGGTCGATAGAGATCATCAATTTGTTACATTTATAAATTGATATATGACATTATATGGCCAATTCAGTACAGTTCTAGACTGGTCTCAGATCAGCTAAAGCAGTTAGCCTGTCTGTGTTTTAATTAGTCAGAAAGCTCAGGATGCCATTTTTAGAGATTAGGAAGAACTTGGAGGAAGCAGTCATGAAGTATAATGTCTTGCTTTGACTGAAGCAGATATATGGAGCCTTGAGTTCCATGGATCATTTCTAGAAACTTTCATTTAAAGTGCCCCTATTATGCCTTTTCAAATATGATCTTTTCATTCAGTGTGTCATGTCGCTGTATGTGAACATAAACTATCTGCAAAGTTGTGACGTCGACAGTGCACGATAAATAAAGTAAGTCTATAAAAAAAAAGAGTTGGCTCACATTCACCTAAATAAGTCGTCAACAATTCAGATCTATTTATTGTTATGGATCCACGTCACTAAGTAACATATTTGCATGATGTCCTCCCACAAACAATAAAATTTTTACATGGATTACATCATGTCAAGAAGATGCAGTATCCTGTGAGAGTAGATTTGTTTTATATGCCTTCTGAAAGATGAATTTACAACTAAACCCCCTCCCCAACAACCACAACTTACGACGACGATGCCATCGTCCATCGCAATGTTTCACATTAGACATTGTACGATGCCAAATTGGTCGACATCGTCCAACCCTATTAATCACTCATTCTTTGTAGATTCATCTTTCGGAAGGGCATATAAAACAAAATTAATCTCACAGGATACAGCGCCTTCTTGACATTATATAATCCATGTGGAAATTGTACTGTTTGTGGGTGGGCAAGTTGTTTGCAACGTAGAACGTGGGCGGACATTATGCAAATACGTTACTTAGAGATGTGGATCCGTAACAGAAAAAGATAATAAAAGCATTGTTCATCACCAGAACACAATCTAAAACATTTTGGATGAAAACCAGGAGTCTTGTGACTGTTCCACTGAGTGCCATACAATTTGCACTGTTCAAGGTCGAGGAATTTATTTATTAACAATATTAACAAGGTTGAGTAAGTGATTAATGACAAAATTTTCATTTTGGGTTGGATTAACCCTAAGTATAAAATCACTAGGGAACCTCCAGATCTTTGATAATTATTATCCAATCACAAAGCCTTCTGAAAATTTAAGGAATCACAAGTAATGGAGTATTTCTACTTAGGACACCTGAAAATCACATATAGTTTCGCCATATCACTGTAAAAAGTCTGTGGATCCACAGACTAAAACAATAAAGGCTTGTATTCAGAATTTTCTCTTTTTCATCTGTTTTCCGGTCTGTATGGACCTCACAATTCCTGTCAAAAGCCAGATGCAACTGTTAACTACACAGCCAACGTACACTGGTCTATTAGATGTGGTGAGATGAACTCTGGTGTTCGACATCAAGAATGCTACTGGTGGACTCATCTTTCATTCTGCTCACCCATTGAGAATTCAACCTTTGCCATTACATGCCACAAGCAGATGGTGACGAAGGGTGTTAAAATGCTTTCTACAAAGTACCTTCTAGAAAAGAAATAGCCTGTATGAGTGCTGTAGTCAAACCCAAAAAGCCATGAAAAAAACACTGCAAATCCATTTGTGAGAGCACATATTGCTAATTGTCATTTTTAATCTGATCACTCACAAGAAAATCATCAACTTTACACCCTATAGAATGTCTATATCAAAAGCACTATGGACGATGAACAGCTCTCTTTTAAACTGTATTTTCCATTTATAAAAAGTTATTGGTAGATATTGAAACTGACATAAATTAGAGCTACCTCCTTTATTATTTTGTAAAAATCTATCCCAAAATAGTAATAATTTGTTACTTAATCCCAAGCTAGGCAAATATTGGTTGATTCAGCCTGACCAATATCTTTCACTTAATATTCTGAATAACAAAATAAGAAACTGAACAGAAATGTTGAGGCCTTGCACAAGTCTGAAACAGTTATACAACATCATTCTGATATGGTATGGTGGTTGCAGAGATCCTCATTTTCCGCATGCACTGACTCTTCTGTATATCATGCATTTTAATAACCAGCATCATTGTTCAACAACTTGTTTCTTGCATTTTTACAGAGGTCATTGTGACTTGCACTATCATATATCCATCTCTCAGTAAATCTATATCTGTCAAAAAGAAAAAAAGAAGATACATTACACTTTTGTTCCTAATTCATTTGTTTTGGTGGTATAATATGGCGAATGTCCTATATATGGTATGTAACCTTTCAGAAGATGTGGGTCATTTGAATCATCCATATCAATTCTAACAGTATTCAACACTGAAATATAACCCATCTAATGTACCTAATAAAATAATTAGTGTCTAATAAAAGTTAATGGCCAACTAAATCATCAAAGGCATTTTTTCCATTTGGAGCATGACAAGCATTACATATAGATGCATTTACATGATGTTAAAAATGGGTCCATGCTTCAAAAATGAAAGAAAACAGCTGCAGTAGAATAAAATATTTCAGCAAAAAAAAAAAAAATCAGCTGTTCTACAGATGTGGTAGGGTTTGCTGTGAAATGATTGGGTCGATGTATGAGGAAGTGGTGTTTATCTGAAAAAGGAACTCTGCTAAACAGGTATCATATAACATTGTTGATGTAACTGGAGATGACAAAATTATTTGTAATTGGTTTATAACCATGCTCAAACACAACTGAAAGATCTGTGTTCTAGATAAATTGCTAACTGCTGTTGCTGGGAAAAAATGGAAGTAATCTGACACTAACTGACAAATGGAATCAGAAGTTAAACAGAGCAGATCTGTGCTGAATACAAACAGGTCGATTAGCTTCAATGTTAATGACAACAATTAAACAACAGGAACTGTATTGTCATGCAACACAAACACATGAGAATGAACACAGGAAGTCATTCAAACAATGCTGATTGGATGTTTATAATCAACCCAAAGAAAACATCTGAAGCTACGACACACAATTTTGAACATTTGGGTCCAGTGTAAACTAATTAGAAGAATTGATTATCAAAATGCCTGATTTCTAGAAACTAAGAGCAGTGATGACACACACCCCACACAAAGAAAAGCGAGGGCCAGGAGGAGGAGAGAAAGGGAGGGGGTAGAAGAAAGTAGAAGGAGGGGTTCACTGAGCTTATCATCTGTTTCAATGCACAGACAAACAAGAGAAAGAGAGGTCTTAAAACACAGTACAAAACTACACAAACGCTAGCCAAAATCTCCCCTTCTCTTCCTCTCTCATTTGCTTCCTTTCCTCACTGGCAAGAACACAGTGAGGACACCTGGGAAACTTGTGCATGCAGCAACACACACACACACACACACACACACACGTCACCCGCTCTGTAGCTCTGTAATAGCACTACAGCCTATCTGAATGAGACTCTGGAAAGAGATGTAAAACTCATGCACAGAAAGTCTGTTTTAACAGAAGTAAACATGGAGAGCAGATAGTGACTCACCCTTCCTTTAGTAGCTCTTGCTGTCTTTCTTTATCTCTCTTTCTGTCCCTCTTTCTCTGTGCCTGAGTCAGCCTGCAACACCAGCTGGACTCACAGCCACGCCCACTCCAGGGTCATGTGACCTCAGAACAGCCAAGCAGCACTCATCACCCATTCAAACAGGCTATAGTAGAATCTGTCATGGTGTGTGGCTCAGGTTTTGCATGCACTGTAAGGACCAAATGTCTCCACAAAAGTAGAATGATTTTGCCTAGTGTAGTTTGTGGAATGGTTAATAAACCGATCAGAGATATATGATGTCTTCAGAGACTTTGTAAGGATCAAATGAGTGGGGTAAATAGAAAACATCATTATCTCAGTATGAAAACAATGAAAGTCAAAAGGAAGTCCCCACCATGATATAAAAATAAGCACTTAAATGTGTATTGCAATGGGAAAGAGTACTTTAAATCTGTGCAATGCCAAATTACAGTAGGTTTTCTTGTGCTTCTATTGCAAAAGTTTGTTTAAAAACATACACTTATGTAAAGACAGATGTCTATGAACATGTGCATAAGTATGTTTGTATGCATGTGTATACAAGTGCATATGCACATGTGTGTCTGTATTTTTTGAACATGCAAGAAGGTAAACACGCAAAATGCAGGAAGTCATTCAACTGCACAAATCTTTAAAAGAATGAAGAAAAGCCAACTACCAGTGTTCAGTGGATTACAATGATTAAACTCAACAGTTCTACCGCAACACACTGATGCAGTTTCTGAGAGCAACCACATCCAGTCACCTGCACCTATTGTGTAGCACAGACTGATCACAGATATGATAAAATGGCATTCTACACTGAATGAGACAACAATCATGTGTGCGCAATTTTGTTCGGTTTTTGAAACCTGTTTTTGAAATCAATTCAAAAGAATGTAATCAGACACTGAGTTTAATGAGAAAGAAATTTTAGGGTACAAGAAGTAGCCTGTCAAGATATGTTAGCGTGTAATTCTGAATACATCTGAGAACATCTGCATTATTATGTTACTCATGAACTCCTATAGACTCATTGGAACCATAGACCAGAGAAAGACAAGGAGAGAGGGTGGGAGAGAGACTGCAGTCTACTTCCTGTAGTCATTTAGGGTTTCTCTGCTTATCTTAATTACGCATATACATGAGAGATTGGTCCTTAGAGGTTTGACAACATAACTTCCTGTCCATGATAACTACCATAAACATCTAACTGACCAGTTGTTCTTCACACATAGTCAGTCTATTCCTGAGATTCTAGGCTGGAATTATTTGTTGTTTTAGAGTGAATGTTTGTGTTGGTTTCCTCACAGGAAGTTATCAGAAAGCAAATGAAGGTATATTACTGCCCAGTAGCAAAATGAAGAAAAACCAGTCAGAGAGACAAAAGGACAGAGAGATAGAGAGAGTAGAGGAGGAAGTATGTGCTGTGCAAGATTAGATATGATAGTGAGAGACATGCATTATAATTACAGCATATGGAATTGATTCCACAGCTTTCTTAGTACTGAGGCAGTGAGGATGACTCATTCTTAAAGCCTGCAGAGATTTAAGACCCTCTCTTATCTGGAAGAGGCTTGGGTTTTTTAATACCTTTCTGTCCCCTGGTGTTTTTCTGTCCTACTCAACCGAAGAACATTTAGTTTAAGGGTTGATATGTGGGTATAGTAAACATGTCACCTTAAAATGCCTTACAGGGTCTCAAGGGTTCAATACAGTGATAATCCACAACAGGCGTCGATTACTAGAAAGCATTTAAGATTGGCTTTATTGGTTTAAACTAATTTACTCTGTGTCCAAATATGCAAAGCTTGTGCTTGTACTCTATATTATCAGGAATGTATTTGAATTTGCACAGTTGCATGTTTCACAGAGCACTTTTTTTTACTTTTGAAACAACTCTTGAAAGTTATGAGTTTCAACAGCTGCAAAATCTGTGTTTGCTGTAAACACAATGGCTGCGTATGAATTCAAGCTGAAAAATACTGCCTCCACAGGCAGTAGGAAGGCAACAAAGCTTGTCTAAATCTTATGTCACATCCTGTCTGCTGCAACACCTTCATCTTTTTTTCATGTTTCCCTTGTATCATGTGTTTGATTCTGTGACAGCTGAACTAAAAAAAAATAAATGCAATCTAAAAGTTGGTTTCCTTTATGTGTAAAATGCATTTTCTTTCTTAGCAAGAGATAAGTTTTAATATTCAATTAAAAAAAACTATTTAATTAGCATTAATCAAATATTCCTTAGTTGCCATCAAAGCTCTCTATTTTGTTTGAGATCATTTTACTGCTTCAGAAATCTGTTCAAAATCATTTTCTTAAGGCACCTTTGTTCGCAAATGCAGCCTGTGAATTTATTGCAACAAGGCAACTGCCTTTGGACACTGTCAATGTCTCCAGTTCCTTCTCTTGGCTGCTTACAAAATGACCTGTTTAAAGCCCCTGTACAAAAGCAATAGAATTCAAAAGAGAAAAACAATCTTAGGACAGTTTGTTCATTTATTAAAAATATTTCTCTGAGGAATAATAACAGACAGACATTTCATTGTACCCATGTTTGTTGCTAATTCATTCCAGTTGTGTGGTCACTTCCTGCACTGCTTCTAATTCGGTTACAGTTACTCAGCCACAGGTCCACATCTAAACTCCCATGAATCACCACATAAGTAGCAGTGTTGTTCATCTCATCTTTGGAATCAGTAGAGAATAGAACCTCCTAAAGCTGGATGAACCCTGCTGTTCAGTAATCTGAGGTTGACAACAGTGAATCATGAGGTCATAATGTGCAGAACACAAGAGAACATAAGGTAGGTTAAAGGTTACTTTGCACCCCCCCCCCCCCCCCACTGATTAAATAATTTCTCTTTCTCTCACTCCAACACACACACACACATCAAAGCTTTTCACTGGGGTCCACAGCAAAAACAATCAAACAAAAACAAACAAGCAATGAAGTCAGGCAACTGCGGGGGAGGGGAGAGGTACGTCCAAGATTGTGGTTCAACTAACAGCCAGAAATGATGTTGCTTGTTATTAAAGATGTTCAAGAAACCTTACACATTATTTGTAACGGCACAAAAACTTCAATGCAATGCATTTTATGTATCACTCTCTACAATGTCAAACATGTAACGGTAACTGATATCACTAGCCTTTGGCTTGACTGTTAAACAGCAAAAAGCTAATAATGTGTTTGCTATCACAGACAGCTATTGATATAAAAAAGCTGCAAACTTATGGGACTAGTTACAGGTACACGTTTGAGGCAATAGGAAATAGGGGCTCAGCAATGATATTGATTAATGTTGAATTTGCGCATGGTTTATCTTTAAGCATATTAAAGACACCAGACAGACATGTAAACAATGGTAAAAATGTGAATTTCACCACGGGGTAAATAACAAGTACATTATAATAATTATACATGGCATATTTACTAAACTATGAGGGTAACATAATAATAAGCAGCTGTATTAAATGAATCGGTCAAACATTCATAAGTTATTGAGAAATTATGTGTATTTGTGAGCTGTACATGTTTTAAAGTTACTTAAAGTTTTTAAAGTTACTTAATGCCAAGTTATATTGAACAACCTCTTACAACCTCTTATTTTTATAAATTGTACTGTTTACTAGCATACAAATCAATGGCACAATGGCTGTTCATTAGTAGGCCTACATAGGAGGCACATAATAATGTCTTTTTCTGCATGACCGTATTTTAGATCCCTGAACAACTAACTGTTAATAAGCAGCAAATTAGATTTTTACTGAGGCAAAATTCATAGTTAATAGCTTATAGAGAGAATAGAACCTTAAATGTATCATTTCTGTCTAATCTGGCCCCTTACATACGTAACTTTTTGTATTATAATTGTTAAGTTTTCAGTTTTTTTTCCTATTATCTTTTAATTTTCAAGGACAGGAGGAGAGTTTAGGAAAACATCTTTGAATATAGTCAGTATTTAATATGGTGCTTAATACTTAATAGTATTTACTGCTTCTCTCATGAGTTCACGAGTTCTTAGAGTTCAGCTCACTGTTGAATGAATGAATGAATGAATGACGCATTTACTGTGTATTGCCATACACCCAAAGTGCTTTACAATCATGTGGGGGGTCTCTTCTCAACCACCACCAGTGTGTAGCATCCACTTGGATGATGCGACGGCTGCCACAGGACAACGGCACCAGTGCGCTCACCACACACCAGCTACAGTGGAGAGGAGAGAGAGATACAGCCAATCAATGGGGGGGATTATTGGGA